>RCUC01097406.1:0-18990 GCA_003697995.1 Taxidea taxus jeffersonii | reverse complement strand
AAAGTGACACGTAAAATGTAAAACAAAGGGACAGCACAGAAAATGAAATAGGAAGAGGAAAAGCCCCACCCACAGGCAAATTCCAGTTTAGAGCGCACGAGTGCCCTGGTGTGGTGGTAACAGACGGCAAGAAGCAGAGAGAGAATGAGGTTATTCCAGGAAGTACTACGTGCTGGGAGGGATAAGAGATGGGATGGGAGGGCCCAGTGGGAGGACCGAGGACTGTTTGAGACGGTGGGGGAGGAAGGCCTTTCCTGTAGAGGGTGGGGAGACCTGAGCCACGAGACCAGGCACGGGAAGTTGGGGTGAGACAGCTAGGGTCGGGTGTGCTGGCCACTTCGCCTACACTGCCTCATGGGACCCTCACAGCATCCACGAACAGATTAGGAACCCCACCCTCCCTCCGCCCCCTTTTACTTAACTTCCTCCATCTCAAATAGTGCCAACCCCATCCTTCCGGTTTGCGCTGGGTTCCTGGGGCTGCTGGAACCAGGCGTGCACCCTCCGGGCGTAAACGACAGACATCTGTCCGCTACAAGGCTGGAGGCTGGAGGACCAGTATCAAGGCGACGGCAGCTGTGTTTCTTCCGAGGGCTCTGCTGGGGGGTCCATTCCGTGCCACGCCCTCCCCGCCCCCCAGCTCCTGGTGGGTGTGTCCGCGTCCCGAGCTCCTTGAAGACGCACCACCCGATTTCCGCCCCCGTCTTCATGAACCCTTCTCCTCTGTGTGTGTGTGTCCCCTCCAATCTTTCTAAGGACACCTGTCATTGGATTTAAGGCCCACCTAAATCTGGGATGATCGCCCCTTGAGATCCTTAATTACATCTGCAAAGACCCCTTTCCCAAATAAAGTCACTTTCACTGGTTCCAGGGGGTTGGGCCTTGGCGCGTATCTTTTGGTGGGGAGGGGGCATTACCTAACCCACCACTACGGTTTCTCAGGCCAGAACACGTGGAGACAAGCCTGATGGTGACGTGACTCTCTCCGACAGCCAGCCTCCAGCCCACCAGCAAATCCTACTGGTCCCAGCTTCAAAGTATACGCTGATGTCTTCCTCGGCCGCCCACGCTCTGATGCCACCACCATCCCCTGCCCGCCTCTTCCCCGGTGCCCCCAGCCCACTGTCAGAACAACATCACGGGGTCCTGTTAAGACTGAGCAAGTCACGTCCCTCCTCTGCTCAGGGCCTCCCAGTGGCTTCTCATCTCGAAGGCAGAAAACAAAAGCCCAGATGGGCCCAGCGCACCTGTCTCCTCCCGCTACTTCTCCTTTCTCATCCTGCTGCAGCCGCACGGGACCGCTCGCTGCTCCTCAGTACCATCCGACGTGCTTCTGCTCGGGGGCCCTTCTTCTGGCCGCTCCCTCTGCCTGGTTTGCTCTTTATGGAACAACTTCTCTCCCCATCTTCAAGTCTTTGCTTGCACAGCCTCTTCTTAACAAGACCAACACAAGCAAGAAATCTAGATAAGGAGAGGCACAGCCCGCACAGCCTAAGGGGGGGGCAGTGCGGTGAGCAGGAACATCCGAGAAGAGGGTCCAGCTGGCTGGTCGAGCTGACCGTCTCCGGCCGGGCTGGCTGTTCCGACCGTCCTCCTCTGTAGGGCCCGGGTTTAGCGGCGTCCCCCGCATTTCGTTCTCCCCGGTTCCACAGGAAACGGCACTCGCATCATCACCCCAGATCTCTGGTTCTTGTTTCTCAACTTTAGAATCAACCTTTGCTTTCCTTTCAGTTGCGGGACAGGAAGTGGATGCTGTAAGGTGTCCGTGTCTGTATTTCCTTCCTCCGTCCTGCTCTGCAAACCTGGGAGAGCGCTATGTGCCAGGTGTTCTACACACCACTCCATGGGATCATCTCCTTCACCCCTCAGACCACCCCAGAGAGAGGTACGAAGACTGTGGATGCATAGATGGGTCAGAGAGGCAAGGGGGCTGCCCAGAGTCATGACGTTGCCACGTGGCAGTGCTGGGATCTGACCCAGGCCTTTCAGTGTCAGACACATGCTCTTGACTACGGAGTTACATCATCTCTGCTCCCTGTAAGCCTTAACACTCTTGGCATTTGGGGCCAGATGCCTTGTTTGTGGGGGCCTGTGCTCCCTGCTGGCAGATGTCTAGCACCCCCTCCTTGGCTTCTACCCACTCGATGGCTGTTTAACACTCTTCCCAACCTCCCAACCCTTGGCCAACCAAAACTAGGTATTGCCAAATTTCCCCGGGGGCCAAAATCCTCCCTGGTTGAAAGCCCCAGTTTCAACTCAAGTTCTCCCCTCTGGTCTTTCAGTCCCGAGATGCCCTCCCTTGAAGGAGACCCCGCTTCTCCTGAGGCCCCTGCCCCAGAGATTCCAGAAAGAGCTGATGGGAAGTAAAAGGCGAGATGAGAGCCAAGTGATGGCAGAAGGGCCGACATGTTGACAATGCCAACTTGAGGGAGACAAGGACACCCAGGGAACAGTGCTGGGATGCTTTTCTACTGAGACAGGTGGGGTAGAGGCCAGGAGACTGTGAATGAGGGGGACAGATTCTCTACTGGGTTATCAGAGAGCTGTGCTGCCTCTGGTGGAGGTACACCCCAAAGATCCCGAAGACTGCTCCTTTGGTTTTGCTGTGCCAAATGTATGTAAAACTGTAAATCACCTCTATCCCCAGATTGCAGCTCCTCTGGAAGAGGACAGTTTGTCCTAAGAAATAAAGACTCAGGGTCAGTGAAGGATGGGAGAAGTGCCGGGGGACTCCTTGGTCTCCAGCACTGTGCTGGGTGGTCAGAACTTCAATTCTTCTGGGCTGATCCAGTCATGCTGCATCTCGGTGGTGACAGAGACCTCCTTGTCAGCCAATGTCCGAAGACTACATTTTTCAGCATCTACTAAAGCTAGATATGACCACATGACCTTGATTTGGCTCAGGAGACATAAAAGGAAATTTGGTGGGTTGTTGCCAAGAAGGCTCTGGACATGGGAGTGTGTGGGGGCCCTTGGCTCCTCAGTTTTCCCTGGCTGCCGGCTTAGAAGGTGGACGTGATGGCTGGAGCTAGAGCAGCCATTCAGAATCACGAGATGACCTTGAGGATAGAGGCCACATGCTGAGGGTGGTTGAGGAGGAAGAAAGTCTGGGTCTCTTAATTTTTTATGAAAGAGTAATAAACTTTGGTCTTTTTAAAGGCATAACATATTTGGGGTGGGTGTGTTTTTTTCCCCTGTTATATTTAGTGAAACCTAATCCTAACAGATATAATTGGTTATAAATGGAAATCTGAAGTGGGACTCTTCCTCTGAAATTTTTTTACAAATGCAGCCCTACACATTTGGAATGTTTAGATTTTACAAAACGTCAAAGCTCTCTGTTTTAATGGCACAACTTGGGACGGGGAAAGAAAGGGAACGGGCCTGGTATTGCTGTGTAGACAATGCTAATTACAGCCACTGCGGTCACAAAGAAAAGTGCTTTCTTGGTTCGGGGTGGGGATAGCAGCAGGGATGGGAATGGGGGCAGGGTGAAAGGTGGGGACGCCTGGAAATGTATTCCGTGGGTGGGGATAAAACTCGTGTCTGTGTGATTAGCAGAATGAGATGCGGGTCAGTGGCCACAGCTGGAGTTTGTAAACAATCTTTGGAGCATTTGCACATTTTTTTCTGGCTTGATCAAAATGAAACATCATTAAAAACAGCTCCATCACCAGTTGTCATCTCTGCCAGGGCCTTGGGAGGCACCCTCTAGTCACGTCAGGCCGGATGTAATTGGCTTTGAAGTCTGTATATGCAAAGTGCCTTTGAGGACTGCAGCCCAAGAGAACTTTGGCGGAGGGAGAAACTCTGAAAGAATCCATCTCCCAGTATGGCTTCCCAGCTTCACGACAAGGACATTGAGCTGTCACGAAACACTGCCTTTGCTGAACGAACCTGAAAACAGGTTCAAGTGGGGTGGCCTCCCTTTGCAGCCACCTAGAAAGAGTGATGTCGTCCTGGGACATAAAGGCTGGGATCCAGACTGACCCAGGCCCCTGGGCCAGTGCTTGGGGACCCAGACTCTGCAGCCCGGTATGACAGCTTCAAGTCCCTGCTCTATCATTTACCAGCCACGGTTCCCTACCCAACTCACTTCACCGCCTCACTGTCCCCATCTGCAAAATGGGGACAGTGGGAGCATCCAGCACGTACTGATAAAGCACATTGAGCGACACCGGGTTCGCAGGAGAGGGGTAGCAGGGATGAGCTACCCTTACCACTACTGCTGCTTAGTTGTACAGTGGAGTTTCTACTTGAAGTTACTCCCCCCTTGTTGTTTTTTACTGCATGATGTTTGATGTGCATGTTATTATATTTATTCCATTAAAAATTAAACAAGGAAAACGTTCAGAGTGGCATTTCCACCTCCTGTTCTTATTTAAGCCAAGCAGATGCCATTGGAAGAAGTTTAAAAACCAAATAAAATCGATTGAAAGTTTTCAAACAACTCAGCGAAAGAGCTGCAGGCATATCCAAACCTCTCCCTTACACAAGAAATAGGTTTAGGGTCGGGTTTCATCTTGAGTATGCTTTATATTTCAACTGGTTTCATGAGTGTGCCTCCAACTTTCAGGGAGTTTTACGTAAAGAAAGGAGATCCAGGGACGCCTGGGTGGCTCAGTTGGTTAAGCGGCTGCCTTCGGTTCAGGTCATGATCCCAGCATCCTGGGATCGAGTCCCACATCGGGCTCCTTGCTCAGCGGAGAGCCTGCTTCTCCCTCTGCCTCTGCCTGCCACTCTGTCTGCCTGTGCTTGCTCCTATGCTCTCTATCTGACAAATAAATAAATAAAATCTTTAAAAAAAAAAAAGAAAGAAAGGAGATCCAATGGGACTTTTGCTCTTTGGAAAGCCCGCAGCGTCTTTCTGGGAGGAGGTGAGAAGGTGTGGGGGGGGGGGCTGTCCATGGCACCTGGCGGGGGTGGTCTTCTCTTACTTGGGACCAGAAGGCTCCTAACTCACCCAAGAAGACTGAGCTCTTAGATACCAGCCCCTCTGGGAATTGGTCACAGAACAGGAAGAAGAACTTATCAGGGGTCAGAAGCCAACTAAGGATCTCTGTGAGCCACCAAGGACAGGCACAAGAAATGTGCTAACCACTCAGGTTCATGATGACCCCGAAGGGCCGTCTGGGGACACAGAGACACTGTACCCTCCTCAGCATGGTGTAGACTACTCTCCATCACGGCCATTCCCCACCAAGTCCTTTTGTGACCTTCCTTCTCATACCTTCTGGAAGGTCTATTGCTCTATGCTAGGCACTTTTTACCCATCACAGCTGGCAAAGGTCAAGGGCAGAGATGGAACCAAGGAGTCAGAGCAAAGACCTTCTGTTGATCCATGAGAAGGGGGTGGGGAATGAATGAATGAATGAGCATCACCAACATTAACTGAGCACTTACGGCGGGCCAGGTATGTTCGAAGTGCTCCGTACATATCCCCTCCCTTGGTCCCCACAATTCTACCAACTGGGTCCTGTGACAAACCCCATTTTACAGATGAAGAAGCTGAGGCACAGAGAAACGACTTGGCCCAAGAGCACAAAACTGGCCAACCGCAGAGCTGAGGACTCTTAACCGCTGCTAATCCAGTGAGCGTCCATGCTGA
This sequence comes from Taxidea taxus jeffersonii, assembly GCA_003697995.1. Classification (NCBI taxonomy): domain Eukaryota; kingdom Metazoa; phylum Chordata; class Mammalia; order Carnivora; family Mustelidae; genus Taxidea; species Taxidea taxus. The sequence goes on along the minus strand of RCUC01097406.1, from coordinate 13,382 downwards.
GCACGGTGCCCAGGACAGAGCCGTGCACACACACACACACACACACAGGCCTGTTGTCACAGAGTTTTCCATGATCTGACATCACCTTCAGAAATACTCTTCATTGTGTGCCTGTTTCTATCAGTCCGCTCCCCTGGAGTGGGGGGGTAGTTCCATAGGGGGAAAAAACTCAGCAGTCTTATTCCCAGACTCACTGTTGGGGCTGAACAGGGCCTGGCAGGCACTGGGAAGTCATTCAATAAGTGAGTCAGTCCCCAGCAGAGTCTCTTGTCCTCAGCACTGCTGGTGTCTGTGGAGGAGGGGGACACTGCAGGGGGTTTAGCGGCATCCCTGGTTTCCACCCACCAGAGACCAGCAGCAACCCAACTCACTCCCTGCCCTGCAGCTGGAACCACCAAAAACGTTCTCGAACATGCCAAAGGCTCCCTGCGGGACAAGACCACCGGCAGCAGCGGAGAACGACAGATCTGAAGTGTCCGAAAGACCCCGGGGCGCCCCCACATAATCACCCAAGGGTCAGAGACACCAGCCCCAGGCCCCCACCATGTCTGACACATGAAGGGTCCGTCCATTCGTCAGGGCCCCACGATACCATCGTGGGAGCCGGCACAACCGGGCCTAGAAATGAAGAGGTGGCTCAAGCCCACGAGTAGACCGAAGCTCGCCCCACTGGCACTTGCTGCCCTGAAATCCGCGCATCTGTCGTGGGGACATGAGCCCCGAGGCCCCGAGTGAGGTCAAGATGCCAGCGGCCTGCCCTTGAACATTCTGGTCACGTCCCACTTCAGATGTTCCGCGGGGTGGGGGCGGGGGAGAGGCCGGAGGGTACCCGGGGTAGGGGGAGGCCGCTTCTCAGGAGGGTGCCCGGGGTGGGGTGGGGGGTGAGGCTGCTTCTCAGGAAGGTGCCCTTTGCAGCGAGCAGCAAAAATGTATGATGCAATTCATCTCTGCCACAATTGGCAAACGTGAGCTTTCATCCAGAGGGTTCTCATTTCCTTTGAGTGGCTTATTTCTGCCTGGGGACAGAAACGTGGAGAGACTTCCCAGAGGGCCCATCTCTCCCGGCACCCCTGCAAGCAGCCCAGGCTGCTCCTTCTCCAGTGTGGTCACGTTACGTTGAAACCACGGAGGTAATACACAAATCATACATCACACATGAATCGGACGCGCACGCGCGTGTGTGTAAATCTTGTTTCTTTCCCCTTGTTCCAGGGTCTTCATTCATTACATTTACTTTTTGCAGCAGCCCCACTAGGTGGATTTACTGCCCCAGCTGTACCGATGACTCGGACCAAGGCACGAGAGACTAAGCGACCTGCCGAAGGTCACGCCTCTGCTGTTCTCAATCACCAAACACAGCACTACTGCTCCCCCTCCTGGCCACTGGGACCATCACAGTAGGTGTCCCTTGATGCCCCACTTCCCTCTGCCCACACATCCTATCCAAGGGCAGGTCTGAGGGCTCTCCTTCCAACAATGCCCCAAGGCTGGGCCCTGGTCTCCCCTCCCCGAGGCCCAGCCTGGTCCAGGCCATCTCTCACCAGCAGGCTGGTGCCGGCCTCTTCCTCATCCCTGGGCCATTCTCACCGCTCAGCTATCGTCCTGCTGAAATGTGAGCTGGGGCCCCAGGGGCCTCGAGGCCTTGTCCAGGTTCCAGGAGCAGGCCAGCAGGCTTCTGCTACCTGCCCTGAGCTCTCCTCCCAAGATCCTCCTCGACCATCTCCCTCCCTTGATCACATCTCCTACACACATGTATTGAGTACCTGCTGTGTGCCCATACACATGTAGTGAGTACCCACTGTGTGCCTGCCCTTTGCTCTCTAGGCAGGGGTGGTCAGTCAGTGAGGTGAAGCTCGTGCCCTCATGGGCCGGACATTTGCAGCCTGAGCTCTGCCCCAACCAGGTCGCTGTGGCTCTGCTAAAGCCAGGTTCTCTCTTCCTTCCAGACCCCTGCTCAGTTGGTCCCTACGCCCACCATGGCCTCCCACCCTCTGCTTCCCTCCCAACACACGGCTAATTCCTACTCTTCTGTGTTGGTTATCTGTTGTTGCATCACACACTTCCTCAAAACCAGGTGGCTTCACACAGCATTTTTTATTCATGGTTCCTATGGATCAGGAATCCAGACGCTGATAGCCAGGGCTCTGGCTCTGGGGCCCTCCAGAGTGGCAGTATCCCAAAGCCTGACTGACAAGGCCCTGGCCCAACCACGGGCTGTTGGCAGATTCCGTTCCTCCTGAGTTGTTGGCTTGAGGACCGCATCTTCACAAGCGGCTGGCTGCAAGGCCTTCTTGGTTCCTCCCCCTGGGGGCCTCTCCACAGCACATGGAACACAGCGGCTGGCAGAGTGAATGAGAAGGGGTGCGGGGGAGATGGAGGTCATCCTGGAGGCAACATCCCATCATTCCGCCACATTTTACTCCCTGGAAGCAGGTGGAGCTCCAGTGCCCACACAAGGCGAAGGCTGACACAAGGATGTGACTACGTGAGGTGGGCAGGGATCACTAGGGGCTGTGGCAAAAGCAGCCTACCATACCTCCTTTCAGCATTAAATTTTAATGTCTCCTCCTCCAGGAAGCCCTCCTTGACTCCTGGACTAGGAGCCCCTTCTTTGAGCTTCCACAACCCGCAGAGGGCCTTCTGACACTTACTACATTACTGTGTGTCAGCACCATGGATGAGCCCCCTCGCCCCGCCTCATCAGACTGGGGGCTACCAAAGCACACCCTTTCCGACCTACCAGCTTACTCTTAATTGTGTTCCTGGCCCCTGCCCGTCCTGGGCACATAGTTGGGCTCCGTATTTTTGTTTAAACTGAATGTTTCTTTACTAGTTGAAAAGTAGTGACACATTTTAGTTGCACATTTATTATCACAGACACACACAGCAATAGACTGTATGGAATTCAAAATGAGGATAATCCTTACAGATCATTGAATAGTGAGCAGCTAATTTGCTTGCCTTTAGCAACGGAATCCTGACTTCAAATTCCTGCTCTCCCCCTACACTGGCTGCAGAGCGTCGTCCCCAACCACCCAGATGTCCTCTTCGGGGCAGCAGGGACAAGGCCTGGCATTCACAGAGCGCCTACTACGTGCCATGTGTTACTATTAGCACTTTAAGCACACAGCCCAAGATTATATTAAATAATCCTCTGGGGGACCTGATGAGGGGGACCCCACTGCTGCTGGTTCCATTTTAGAAAGAAGGAGAATAGTGCACATGGAGATGGAATTACTTCCCTAAATTGAAAGAAGAAAGAATTTGAGTCCAGACTGCATGGCTCCAGAGCCCACCGAACTCATAGGGTTATCGTAAGGGTTAAATGAGATTATGTGTACAGCTTGAGCTCAGTGCCCAGCATGTGGAAATGTTCAATGAACATGACTGCATAAGTTTAACTCCAGCTGAACAGAACAGAAATCTAAATACAGTTTAAAAAAAAAGTAGGGCTCCTTTTCTCTTCATGTAGCAGGCAGCACGAGGCTGGTATGGTGGGCCCATGACGCCAGGAATAGCCCAGCCTCCTACTCAACCATCCTCAGCACACGACTTCCATGTTCAATGATGAATCATGGCCCAAAGTGGCTGTCAGGGCTCCAGCCATTACTTTGAAGTTCTGAGTATGAAAAAGGGGGCAAAGAGAAGGAGGACCAAAAGGACTCACCTTCCAGTGAGTGAGTAAACTCTTTATTAAGAGCCTTTTTGAAAGCCTCATCTGGTGACTCTGGCCTCTATCTTTCCGGCTGCTTCTACTGTAAGCAGGGGTGGGACCGGGGTCTTTTAGCTAGACCAAGGAGTTTTGTTAGTGAATAAATAAAATAAATAAAACCAGGGCTTTGTTAGTGAGGAAAGGAAGAACAGATATTGAAAAGACAACCAAGAGTCTGCCTTGTATACTTTGCACCATTAGCATCAAAAAGCAAAAGAAAACTAGTTTAATGCCAAACTAACATTAACCTGAAGCCCCACACCAAAGAATGGGGTGCTCCGATGGAAGCAGGGAGAAGTGGGTGCCCTCCATGCCCCTTAGTGTGACCCTGAACTAACCTGAGAGGTCCCTAGAGTGGGAAAACTTCCTCTTCACCTTGGTGAAGTTACCTAACACGTCTGTGCCTCAGGTTCGTCCCTTGGAAATGAGAATAACACAGGTATCGCCTCCTAAGACAGCGAGAGAACAATGTACATATTGGTGTGGTCGCTAGCACACAGTCCCCGTGAAGTAAGCGTCGTCTGACGCTGTGGGATGTTGGATAACCTTAGACAGGGAAAGCAGCAAAACCTAACATCTGGGCCTCTGACTTCTCAAAAACTGCTCTACTGGCTTTTTTTTTTTTTTTTTTAAACCAATGCACCGCATCCCACTGGGCTGGCAGGAGGCCACAGGCAAATCTAGGGCAGCAGAGAACACAGCAGAGTGCCAGGGTGGACCCCACCACAGCCTTTTTCCACAGACTCTGCCTGCTTGGCCCGAGCTCCCCGTGGGAGCCATGGTCCCCGCAGAACGGCGCGTCCTGGGCAGACCGCGCGGGGCTGCCCGTGGTGATTCATGCACGTCTGTGGGGAGCCAGAACCAGAGCCGACGCGCTCCACTGCCAAGTGGGCCTCTGCTGGTCCCACTTTGCCCTGGGGGCTGGAGCTCCCCCAGGCTACTCTGCTGATCCTCAGAACCTTGGACCCATCCTGAATGCCAGCCCGTTGGGTGGCTTATGATCTGTGCTCTATCCGGGGCCTGAAGTCTGCACACTTACCTCCTACAATACGGGGTCAAAGGATCACAACCTGGACAAAGCGCCACAGACTGTAGTGATTCCTCAGGAAAACAGACGAAGCCCCCTCGTCTTCCTTCCACACCCAAATTCCAGTTGGCTATTAAAACCACAGGCCTGAGGACCTCAGACCTGGATTTGAACCCTTACTCGATGATGTGGCCTCAGGTAAGTTAGATAACCTCTCTGGGCCTCAGTTTCCTATGTGGCAGGTGCGGGTAGTGAGAGTGTCTACCCCATTTGGTGAGAACTAAGGGGGGCTACGCATGGGAAAGGCTACACCTGTCACTGAGACACGCCCAGGGTCATTAGCCACCATGATTTTCTCATCATGGTACTTTCTATGCCTCACAGTTGGGCCCCTTCTCATCTTTCTGACTTCATCTTCTACCATCTTCCTCCCCTCACCTAGTCTAGCCACATCAGGCTCTTTGTTGAAGACACACTCAACCTCCTGCCTCAGGGCCTTTGACCTGATCTCACTGCCTGAGAGACTCTTCCATACAGTTCATTCCCTCGACTACTTTTGGTCTTTAGCCAACTGTCACCTTCTCAGTGAGGCCTTAGTGACTACCTTACTTAAGACTTCAATTCCCTCCACCTCTCTCTCCCCTGATTTATTTTTCTCCATAGCACTTATCCTTCATCTGCCATCTTTTTGGGCATAATTTGTCTCTCCTCAGGTATTAGTTATTTATTACTGCATACCAAATTACTCCAAAACTAAATTAGTCTTCAAGGAAGAAACCTTATCTTACAGTTCTTGTGAGTCAGAAATTTGAGGGCAGCTTAACTGGGTTAAGAACCCTGGGTTCTGGCTCAGGGTCTCTCGTGAGGTTGCAGTCAGAATGTCAGCCGGCACTACAGTCTCACCTGAAGGCCAGACTGAGGCTGGAGGGTCTGTTTCCAAGATGGCACCCACACATGGCTGTTGGCTGGAAGCCTTAGTTCCTGGCTATGTGGACCCTGTCATAAGGCTACTTGATGTGTGCACAACATGGCAGCTGGATTCCCTTGGAATGAAGGATTCAAGAGAGAGCATGACAGAAGCCACAATATCTTTACAACTTTACCTCAGAAGTCACCTCCATCATTCCTGCGTGTGTGTGAGAGAAGTCACTCCGAGGCCATCTTAGAGGCTGGCTACCACAGTCTACTACAACACAAATCTCGTGAGAGTAGGACTATGTCCATTTTATTCATACTTGTCTTTAGCTTCTAGAAAAATGCTTGGCACCTAACAGATTCTTAAGCCATTTTGTTGGGTAACCGACTGACTTTATGCATGTACAGTACAGGTGGAACTCAGCCAGCCAAAGCTGAATGTCCCCTGAGGACAGGTGGAGCACGGCCTCTTCAGCAAGGCTTTCTCCGGGGCAGCCTGTGAAGCCAACCGTGTACGACAGCTCCAGAATCATGGGGACATAAAAGAGAAAGCAACAGCTCTGAACATAAGGCTTTGTGTTCAGAGCATTCTGACATGCAGAAGAGATAGACGCAAGGATGTGCGGATAAAGGCACTAGGTTAGGTATCAGAAGGTCGGTATCTTGTCCTGGTTTGTCCACTTAATCGATCCACTATTAAAGGTGCATCTGTTATATTTCCATGGGAGTGGCCTAGCATTCTGTCCAGCACCCAGGGACAGAACTCATTTGTTCCTTTATGTCGGTCGTTTAATCATAATCCCTGACACCACGGATTCGCAGTTTAGTGAGAGACTCAGATGGACTGATCTAGTCCGAAAACAGCACCGCACAATAGGCTGTGGTTAGGTGCCTTGATGAATTCCTTCTTCTTTTATTGAGCATCTACTGTATGCAGCCACCACGCTGTATCTTGTGTATATTATCTAGATGAGTTGGTGTTTTCATCCCCATTTTAACAAGGGAAGCAATGCAGTCTTGGAAAGGTTGAGGAACATGTCCTAGGCCACACAAGTAGTATTGGGAATCCAGGTTTTCTGACCCAGGAGCCTTTCCTACAACAGAACTTTTTCATATGTGTGTTTAAAGGTCCATTGAAACTGACAGGGGGGGGGGTGATGTTTCTAACAAAAACCCAACTCAGTTCACTTATTGCTATTTGCTTTTGAATGTAGCAACTGTGGCAGGTTTAGGTTGTGTCAACTCAGCTGAGTTAGAATTCCCAGAATTCCTTCCCCTGTAGAGCTTGTGGCCGGCAGGCACTGCAGGAGACATTAAGACCCGGAAGCCAGAAGAAGCAGATACACTGTTTCTTTGCCGGAGGGTGGGGCGTGGGGGCACTGTCACGGCTCGCGCACACCGACTCCTCTGGCTCACCTGGCTGGCACGGGCCGCAAACCCATAGCTGCCAGCTCCTCCGAATCCCGGGCAGGTTCCTGTTTAGTTCCGCGGTCAAGGATGCCACTGTCACCAGTGGATCTCTAGGGCAGGGCTTCCGGCTTGTCCTTGCCGCTCTGGGCTGTCCTCATCCCCTCCGTGTCTCGTTCATCCCGCCTTCTCGGTGGCTGCCCTGCTGACTTGAGGCTCTGGCACCAGATTCCAGAGAAACAGGCTCACAGAGGTCATCGAGCTACCTCCCAAATCTGCAAACTGTCAAACCCTAAAATGAATTCCTCCAGTTGTTGTTTCGATCAAACCCTTAGACAATAATTGAAGGCTAATTCTCATCTGATGTACTTAAAAATATTAACAACCCAAAACGATGCTCACAGCTCCACTGTTTTCAAATAAGTACATCAAATACCCAGGAGCACATAAGGAATACCTACAGGTGTCACACACCATGGCTAGAAGCTCTGCTTGAAATCTGGAAAAACTACACTCGGGATGAATGGCAGGTCTGTCTTGAGAGGTGCTGAGGCAGAAGGAAATCCCTATGTCTTTGACCCAGACTCCCTGGTTCTCTCAAATCACTTGGTGGTTTTTCCCCAGACCTGCCCCGAGGCCTTGGACTTGGCTGTGGCCTCGAGGGTAGAAGCAGCTCCGAGCTGGCTGCTGGAGAATGTGGACTGTCTAGTGGAAAATCCTGATGCCAGCTTGAGCTATGTCGCAAGCATGCGGCCAGACAGGACGGAAGAGCCCGCATGCTAGGCAGTGATGTGTCTCCTTGGACAATCCCGGCGGATGCTGTTCGAGATGCATAAGCTTTTCCAGACTCTCACAGCAGAAGATGATCAGCTTCACTTTTTACTACCACAAGTAGTACATTCTTAAGCTTGTACGTGTGTGTGTGTCTGTATTCAAATGACCGAATTAAGCGTAACTCACAATGAAAGAATGGTAAGAGCAAGCCTCTGATCGAGCTTCTGTTAGCCTAAAGCAGAAGATGATAATTATCAGTAACTTTCTCTTACAGAAAGAAGGGAATAGCAACTAGAAAGTCTGTTGATAAGGCTCTGTTTATCCAAAGGAGGGGAAAAAAAGTAAATCCACGAGTGAGCCTCTATCTATATAAAGGAGAACAGGGCAATTAGGAAATCCATGGCTGAGGCTTCCTTTGTCCAAGGGAGGAAAGGACATTCTACAAAAAGGTACATGATCTTCTGTTTTTTGAAGATGGAAAGACTGACTTTAACTGTTTATTCCAGGCGGCGTCAAACCAGGGCCTGTGGCGAGCTGGCTGTTTTTGTAAATAAACTTTTATTGGAACACAACCGGGCTCATTCTTTTACTCATTGCCTGCGGCTGCTTTCATGTGACAAGGACAGAGTTCATTAGCTGAGACAGAGACCTATGGCCTGCAAGCCTAAAAGTATTTATGATGTGATCATTTGATAAAAGTTTGCTGACCTCTGGTTTATTCTCTAATCCCTGTGACCTGTGAAGTAGTCAACGACTTCCCTATAGCTTTCATGTCTTCGATAAATAAATCACGCCTCATTGAAAAGTCTGACACCTCCTCTTCAGCTTCTGACTTTCTCGCCACACCTACTGTTCAAGAAAGAGGGCATTTACACCTGGTCCCAAGGGGGCCAGAGGAGCATCCCAACAACAGAATTGAGTGTGCACCTGTTCTTGCTGCCACTAGGGGGCACCGTGGACCTCAGGCTGCACGCAGTTCTCCCAGATAGCCTAGTTCACAATCTGCACTGATCCCAAACCCATCCCAGACCCAGTTGTAGGAGGTCACAGGGGCCTGAAGGGGTTCCAGCTCAGCCACTTGCCCTGTCAGAAGCAGCCCTCCACAAAGCTCCTTGGGACTCTCCATCTTTGGCCAGGTGCCCCCACCCTCCTGATGAGTTCCCAGGCGAGTTCCTGGACAAGTTCCCTTGTCCTCCTCTGCCGGCGGGTGTTAGATGGGAGCTTTGGAGTCCACTCTGATGGGTTTTCCTGACTTCCCATCTTGAGGAGCAGAGGTCAGATGTCTGAGCCCCTTCCTTCTCTAGAGATCCTGGCACCGTGAGCAGAGTGATCCAGCCTCCCTCAGCCCCAACACCAGCTAGGTCTTTATGGTGAGAGACCCACCTTGTTGGGTCACACAAGTTCTTTACCCCCAGCTTTGAGCAATGGTGCTCCTTGTCTCCTGTCACATGAGCTAAGAGAGACCAGCTGCCTCCTGATCAAAGGTTGACTATGAGATGACTTGAGCAGAGCTCTGGGCAGGTTCAGGGACCTTATTACTAAATCTAAAGGACGGGATACCTGGGGCCCACTGGTCTAAGCCTCTGCTTATACCTCACAGGTTCTCCCCTGTTGTCAGCAGCATCTGAGATAGCTGATGCCAATGACCTCCACCGCCTGCCCACTGTGTCCTGGATAACCTCGCCTGTCCCCTTGAGTAACCTGTGTCTAACCAAGAGAACCCTTCTGTGTTCATGAGTTCCAACTTCAATCTTGCCCGCAGACTCTCTCTCCTCCTGGTTGTGATGAAGCAACCTCACAGGCCAACAGCCACCTCCCACCATGGGCTGCACCATGGGGAGACTGCGGCAGTGAGGAACCGAGAGGGCTCCCCAACAGCCAGGGGGCCATGGAGGCCCTCCATCCAACAACCTGCAGGGCCCCAAATCGGGCACACAACCACGTGAGCAAGCTTAGACATAGATCCGTCCACACTCAAACCTTCAGCTGAGATCCCAGCCCTGGCAGACACCTTGTTTGCAGCCCTGGGAGATGACAAAGCAGCACACCAGCCAAACCATGCGGGATTCCTGACCCACAGAAACTGAGACTATTTTCAGTGTGCTGTTCCAAGCCACTGCACTTGGGGTCCTTTGTTACACAGCAGTAATTAATATACCTGTCTCTAGACCACGCAAGCACCAAGCATGAAAAGTTGTTAAGTATCATAACTGTATTGACCTCTTAAGACATCTGTGTCTTCCAACAGTGAGTGGCATGCAAATTAAAATACTTTTCAGGCAAATAAAAAGTCTGACCTAAACAGTTGAGTATTTGGGCAGACTGTGAAAACCTAAGCAGAGTGACACTTGTCATCCCTGGGTTTAGGCATTGGGAGGTATTATGGACTGAACTTTTGTGTCTTCCCACCTCCTCCCCCAAATTCATATGTTGAAATCCTAACTCCCATGTGATGGTATTTGGAGGTGGGGCCTTAAGGAGGTGATTCAGTCACAAGTGTGGAACCCCAAAGACTGCGATTAGTGCCCTTTATAAAAGAGACCCTGGAGAGCTCCCTTGCCCCATCTGCCATGTGAGGCACAGCGAGGAGATGGCCTTCTATGAACAAGAAAGTGTGTTCTCACTAGACCCCACATCTGCTCGTGCCTTAACCTTGGACTTCTCAGCTTCCAGAAATATGAGGAATGAATTTCTGTTGCTGTGAGCCACCCAGTGTATGGTACTCTGGGTCTCAGCAGCCTGGATGGACTAAGGTGATCCCTTGAGCAACCAAATCTTTTTAAAGCTAACATTTCTTGCAAGGGCGTCAAGAGCCAGGCATGGAGCTAAATTTGTTGGCTGTGTTATCTCATTAGACCCACCCCAAATCTCTTGTGAGTATTATTATTAGCTCCAGTTTCCAGATGCCAAAACAGACTTAGTGAACAAGACAGGCAAAAATCCCCACCCTTGAGGGGCTGATGTTTTAGTGAGGGGGAGACAATCAGTAAGTAATCAAATATGTGGCATCATGCCAGGTAACTATAAAGGCTATAGGATGAGGAAAAACCTGTAAGAGTGAGAAAATAAAGTTACGGAGATAGTATTTTAGATAGAGTTATCATGGAGGGCTTCCTTGAGGAGGTGACAATAGGGTAGAAGATTGAGATCAACACTATAGGCAGAGGGCACAGCCAGTGCAAACACCCTGAGGTCAGATGTAGGTAGGTGCCCCAGGGTAGCTGAGAAAGAAAAGGGGGGATCTTGAGGCTGAATCATCCAGAAGGTGGGGGGGGGGTGCAAGGCAGGAACTATATTATGTAGGGCCTTGTTGGAATTCGGATTTTATTTTCTTTGGGAAGGGAGGCCCATTCCTCCTCAGTGATAGCTCTTTATTGGGGAAATCCCACAACCCTACTCGCACCTGGCCAGTGGGAAGGACACGGTCCCTTCGACCCTGGCCCTGGATCTGCCCTTTCCAGGCTCTGCTCTACCTTTCACAGAACAACCACAGTGTGAGAGAGCAGAGTTGGAGGGGGAACAGGGGCTGGTGGAAAAAGTGACTCATGGCTGGGCCTGGCGGGGGGGGGACCTTCCCGTTGCCCTATCTGCTTTCTGTGTGAGTGTGGAAAACCCACATTCCGCAAGGGCCCTCAGCCCAGCCCCGGTCCCACATGCTCATCTCTCCCTGCCCCTCAGGCCAAAGGCCAGGTTCCGCAGCCATGCCAGGGCTCCTCACAGTATCACGTCCCAAGGGCAGAGCACGGGGCCTTGCCAGCGTGCACCTGAGGGGCCCAGGCGGCCTCCTTGCGGGACCCCCTCCCGGCCGTCGTGGGGGGCCGCCGCCAGAGCTCCGTGCGCTCCGGGCTCCAGAAATGTTTATCTTGCATCTGCCAGTTCACAAGGCAATTACTGGTAACCGAATCCACAGCCCAGGAACTGTGACTTCATCAGGGCACCAAAGCCCAGGAAGCGAGACACTTCTGGGCCCTGGGGTGACCACAGACACCACGGAGGGGAGTTCTGCACCGTGGCATCGGGTAACATCACCACGGCTGGTGTCCGAGACGTGACGTGAGGACGAGCCCCGGGGAGGCTGGACCCGGACCCGGTGTGTCTGTGGGAGGTTTCCCCTCTGTCTGCCCACAAAACCCCGGGCGCTTCCATCCCTGGCAGCACGCGGATACGAATACGGTCGCTGCGGAGGGGAATGAGCTGGTAACGGGCTCACCCAAAATGAAGATCGATTTCCAATGCCACGGATTTTTGCGAGGAGGGGGTTTGAGGTTAAAGATTTAGAAATGGATAAAATACTGCTAAAATGACTTGTTGGAGTCGCCCCTAGCACCCTAGAAAAACACGTAACCAAGGAAACGCTGGAGAAATTTCCACACCCCTCTGAGCAAAAATGCTTTTTGCTCTGTTTTTTTTTGACTCTGTTTTTTAAACACACACACAGCCAGTTCATCTAAAACCAGCTAGCTTCCCGCAGAGGCACAAAAGCGAGGGCACTGAGCCTGAAGCCTGAGGGTAGATCTGTGGGGCACTTCCATTTCCGAGGATCCGAGGGGAATTAGCCAGGCCTTTCGCTTCCTAACGGGCCAGAGCTCGTGGCGACAGTGGCTAGAAGCAGTGTAGACCTGAAGATAGTCTTGGGTGGTGGGTGAGCAGCCAGTTAGAGACTCAGAGACCAGAGTTCAAATCCTGCCTCCGTGCCTCTCTGTTTGGGGGACGCTGGGTAGGCTTCATTTCGTGTCCTTCTGGAAAATGGAGCTGACAACTTTCAGCCTTTCACCAAATGCTTCTGGGAGGACCAGATGATGCCGTGTGCATAAGGGGCCGGGCGAGGTGGAGCAGTGACAAGTGTCACAAGGGAGCTCACTCCCACAGGGACTCCACTCTGCTGCTCCCTCCTCTAGGGGGCCGGTGGCTCAGAGCTCACTGTCCCGAAGTCCAGCCCTGCAGAGGTGCTGTCCACAGAGATGGTTCTGAGCTCCAGGGTCTCAGACCCAGGTTCACGTCTGTTACCAGTGGTGGGATCTGCAGCCACAAGCTGCCTCTTGGGCCCAGCTCCTCGTCTGCCGCCTGGCCGCAGGAGCGCTCACCCCGCCAGGGCTGCTGTGGGTATTAAGTGAGGCAAAGCCGGTGACTCCAGAGTCCTAGACCAAAGTGAGCCAATGGTGTCTTCTCCTGGTTCTTTTCTCCCTTCGAGTTCTGGGTCTGCCTCCCTCAGGGGCTCTCGGATGCACTATTTCTCACGGGGCCATGAAGTCAGTCACCAAGTGGGGGAGCCAATGCGGGAATGTGTCCAGCTGTGCCCTCCGAAGGGCTCCAGATTAGGCCCCAAAAAACCAGCTCCGACCCCGTGGCATGCAGTCCAGGCGGAGGGAGAGGCCCCCGTCTTTCCACAGCCTCATGCGGATGGCGGCCCCGGGAACAACAGTGGGGCGGGGGGGCTCTCTGCAGGTGGAGCTCCAGAGAAGCCTTCAGAAGGTGCCCCCAGTCTGCGAGAGCCCATTCCCACAGCCTGTATGGGATGCGGCAGCTTTTCCAAGTAGTTATCTATCC
>RCUC01097403.1:0-35454 GCA_003697995.1 Taxidea taxus jeffersonii | reverse complement strand
ACACTGGAATTATGAAGTTTCAGTGAGTCATTATTTGGGTCAAGAAGGAACAGAGGGGGGCACCTGGGTGGCTCAGTGGGTTAAAGCTAAAGCCTCTGCCTTCGGCTCAAGTCATGATCTCAGGGTTCCTCTGCTCAGCAGGGAGCCTACTTCTCTTCCTCTCTGCCTCTCTGCCTACTTGTGATCTCTGTCTGTCAAATAAATAAATAAAATCTTTTTTTTTAAAAAAAGAAGGAACAGAGGCTGGGAATTCTGTGTTGACAGCATGTGCAAAAGAAAACCCATCTCAGATTGAAATCAACTGTCCTCATCATGGGTGTGCTTCTATACCCAAGTCCCTGAACCTTTCTCAAACCCCTCCTGAAACTCTTCTCCCAAGACCCCATAGGTTCCTTGGCTGCAAAGGGGCAGGGTGGGCCCAACTCAGTTTCTTGACACCTACATCTCAGTCCTGAAAAGAAGGGAGGCCAGAGTGTGCCCGGGCTGACTTTGGATTCCTGTATTAGGAAAACCTCAGATGAATAGCTGAGTTTGCTTGAAATTAAACAACAAAACTGTACGGTCCTCAAAGCAAAGTATACTGGTGCGTGTTGGTGCACATACGTGGGTCAAAATAAGCTAGCCACCACCAGCACCCCAAACCACGCAGATTTCTCCATCCCAGGCTTCCTTGCAGATTCGAGCAGGCACCCAGGTGGAACCGGACTCCAATTGTAGCTCATTAGCACAGACGACTAGAAGTTTAAGGGAAAGTGTGTCATAAACAATGCTAATCCTGACTTAAGTGGGAGAAAGCGACCTTTCTCCCTTTCCTAAAACAAATCGCTGTCTCAGGTTGCGCGGGCCCGCTTTACTATTACCCGTTAATACGTCTGCAGGCAGAGGATGCAGCTGGGGCCCTGAGAACAGGCTCCACAGTCAGGCCGAACATAATCCCTCATGTAATGAAAAACCTATTTCTATTTCTGAGGCCTCACTACTCTTCATACTGAAGAGCCTTGTGCCTGTCACACATTTATTGAAGCTTATTACTCATCTAGGCAGCGGGGCCCGGTTAGTATTTGGAATTATATTTTAAATCACAATTTTTCTATTATTTATTTTAGGATTCCAAGGCTATGGTGAAAGCATGTCAGTGTTACTCCCGATGCACTTTCAAAGGCATTAAAGCCCCAAATCAAAATTCTTTTTGACGCAGGGAACCTTTCTGCATATGTGGCAGACCTTAAGTCAAGACACCATTGTCCCCGGGTCACCCTGGTGGGCCAGATCCTCAGGACTCAGCCATGATCACGTGGCTGAGGGGAGAGATTCAAAGTCCCTCCCCATTCAGCACCAGAGTCATCTTTCCTGGGCCACCGGCTTTGCTCCCTCCTCTCACATCATGCTCTTTTCTTTAGCTTTCAGAGATAAATGGATAGAGGCTCTCTGGAGGCTGGGGACAGGCACGTGAAGAGACGGGCTAAAACTGTAGCCTCATCATCCTGTGGAAAAATAAGAACTGGCTTAATCTAAGTCAGAGGATTTTTCTGAGCTGACCACGAAGTCTGAGCTCCGTTTATTCACTAGGCCAAGGGTGAGCATGTGGCTTTCCGGTTCTGTAGAAGCCCGTGGAAATGGTAATTGTCTCTTATCACTCATCGGGCCCCCTTCTCATTTACCTGCTCAGGAAAAAGCACACACACACCGTATGTGCTACAGTGACTCAAAGGAATACCTTCCCGTATTTTTGCCCCTGTGCACGCTTGCTTTTTCTCGTGATACTTGTTTCTCCTTTGGCGTTGACAAAGATTCTTTGCCATTAGGGTCTGCACCCTCCTTGGCCCCATCACACGAATGACAATCAGCCAAAACGTGACAGCATTACTATGTATTATTACAGCATTATTACAATGTAAGGAGCCCTCCCCACTGTTTTGCAGTGCACACCTAGTCGCTTTTCATGCCTGGAGTCCTTCTCTACATTTCCCCTGGGAGAGACATCCGACTAGCCCCTCAAGGAAAACCCCTGCTGTCCATCTGACCTGGTAAATGGGTTTGGAAGGGTGCAGTGACAAGCCCAGAGCCAACTGGATCCACTCTGGGTATCTCCTCCACGAGCCAGGTTTTTTGGCGTGTTCTGTCATTTTGTGGCCTGCTACTGCAGGAGACGGGGACACAGGAAAGTTTTTGGTCAGGGGTGAGGCAGCAGTAGTGTGTGATCAAGAAGGAATTCCAAAGGGCTTGGGTCAATTAGTCAAGGTACTCAGACATGCAATTATGAGAAGAGTTGGGGCTTGGCTTCCATGTGATCTCTCCCCCTCGCTCTTTTTTTCCTTCATGCTTTGACAGCCTTCTCCCTGGGTGGGGTACACAACGGCTTGTTTAATAAACCCCTTAGTCATGGGAACGTGACAGACAATTCTTTTTCTTCCTTCAGGACAAATTTAGTCACAGATACTTCAGTTGGGTCCACTCTCCAATTTGCCTCTGACATTAAAACAAGCCATTGGTATTTCACTACAATACAGAGAGCACTGCTGGGTCAGCTGACCTTTCCAGAGGCTTAATTCCTGTCAGTTTTGAAGAGAAGAATAAAATACCACGCAATCGGCATCCGCATCCCCACAGAAGAAATAGAGATATTTTCTCCCAGACAAGGCCAAGACCATGAGCCCTTGGGTATTCTTTTGCCCTGACCACCCCAACCTAAAGACCCAAGGCAGGGAGGCAGGGGGTATAGGGACAAGAGTGGGATAAAGGACGTTTTTTTAAAAAGTCTAACATTAAATGAACTGGAATGTATGTATATTCCTTTAAAAAAATTAAATCTGACAGAGCAGGATACATCTGGACTTGCTGCGAGGATACTGAAAGGTAGACCGTGTAGAAGAGGGGATAGGAGGGGAAGAAGCAGCGACATCCACATCTGTGTGAATGCAAACGCTGTGAAAGATTAAACCTTTGGAACCAGGGTCAGAAGCTGGTCTCCTTCAAGTCAGAGCAAATGTACCTGTCAAAATGTTTCATTAAAATGTACACCTATTGGGGGCACCTAGGTGGCTCAGTTGGTTAAGCACCTGCCTTCCGCTCAGGTCATGATCCCAGGATCCTGGGATTGAGACCCGCCATTGGGTTCCCTGTTTTGCTGGGAGCCTGCTTCTCTCTCTTCTGCTCTCCCTGCTGTGTGCTCCTCTCTCTGTCAAATAAATAAATAAAATCTTTTTTAAAAAAGTGTCTAAAAAAATGTACACATGTTGAAGACTGTTCCTGACCAGAACATTTGGGGCAGGATTTGTAGGAGCAGTGGTGTGGGGGCACCACTCACACACATGCCAAATAGGGGGGCTGACCTCTTGTCCTTTCTGTTTCCTGCCCCACGCCCTTGCCCAACCCCTCTGAACCTCCCACCTCCAGACTTGGGTGAGTAGTAAGTTGCTCTCAGCCTGCTTATACCCATGTCCTATCTGAGACCATAAGACATGCCCAGTTAGGAATTAGGAAACCTTTCCAAATGTTAGAAGTTCATAATCCATTGGATTTGGTTGGGAGCTAAAACTGTCAGGTCATCTCAGATATTCCTACTGGGCCTTCCTTTACACCATGAAGAGAGGCAAAAGAAGGCAGAGAAAGGATGTAGTATAAAATAATACTCCTCCCTCATGTCCATTTCTGATCAAGATTGAGTAGAAGACTTTCACGAATGCTCTCACTTGATTGAAAAACAAATATACTTGCTTCCTGGCTTCAAGGGTCCTTCTAAAGACAACACATCTGAAGAGAAAAGTGATTTTTCTAAGCCTAGCTTTCAATGCTCCCCTGGGAGCCAAAAGACATATTCATTCTTTTCTTCTCTTATATCATTTGCAATAGCAAAGGCTATACTGGAATTACATGAGTATCAATTAGACACAACAGAAGATAAACCAACCTTAGTGAGAAATGACTTTGTAGGAGGTGATTTTCATGCCCCCCCCCAAGATACACTGTATTTGAAATATAGATGGATGTTCAACATTAGACACATTACTCTCATCTATTAGGCAAGGGCCTGCTGTGTCTATAAATTCAATTTCCTTTATCATGGTGGCTTTCTGGTTTATTTGGATAAATGTTGAGCTGTCCACTGTTATTTATCTAAGTAGTTCATGAGGCAACTGAAAGTTTAATGATGTAAGATGAGGGGGTGAAACAGCACCTCCAAGCAATCCTCATGGATTGCTTTTCATCTCATTACCTTGGTTGGACTTATTGGTTCAAGAAATCATGCAGAAGATTATGTGTCATTTGATGTGCTGGGCGTCACTGTCCCCCCATTTTGGTGTCTTCTAATTATTCCATGTTTTATCCTGCTTAGCGGATGGCATCTCATAGATGGCATTGCTCAAAAGCATTTCTAAGCTGTTCACAGCTTCTTATGCCTTTTCCTTTACTTTTTGTCTTAACTTCAACCCATTCTTTTTGGTATATATATTCTTTGGGGGGGGGGGCTCTTCACTGCTGTGTTCCTGAGAAGTATAAGCTAATCACAGGCAAGCTTCTTTGTTTGAGAAGCTTTGCAGTTTTTAAAGTAAATTCAAGAGGAGATAATGCCTTCATTTGACAAAAACAGACTTGCTAAAAATAGGCACAAATGTCCTCAATTTCTTATTGTGTAATGGTTAGACCACTTCACATTTCTAGGGGGAAAAAAGGATGGCTGACCATTTGCTCATACTGATGAGTTAATAAAAAGGTTTTTAGTATAGAAGCTTCTGGTCCCTGATGGGCCTGGGAAAAATGAAACACAAATGTCTTAACATCATGGCACAGGTCGTTTATGCAAAACGTAACTTACCTAGGCTCTCTCAGCTTTCCCATGAAGTGTTCTATTTTATGGGGTTGCATATGAGATCCTAGGTCCGGGAGAAAATCATGAGTAAAAATGTCCTAGATTCTGAGGCTGGTCAGCAGGTTCCAGCATACAATGTGACCAGCCAACCACTTGCCTAAAGAAAATTTCTTGTGTAATGGAAAAATCTAAAATTAATAAATTTAATATATTCTAAATTAATAAAAAATGCATTATATGACTATACAAAGTTGCACAAAGATTTTTCACGGGGGAAAAATGACTTTAATCTACAATTCTCTCAAGAGAAGGGAGAGCTTTCTCAAGGAAGTATACTAAAATTCTTATTAAAAGAAAGTTTAAACACACGAACTCTAACTCAGTGAATGCCCTACCAGTGTAGGTTTGTAAAATTTGGGGCACGAGGTAGCCTTAAAACCAGTTTCAGCAATGCTTCTAATTCAAAGGCACACCAAACTTCTCTGCAAGATGTCATCTTGTTTATCGTGGCCTGAAGAGCAGCATGCATTTGACACACTGCCACTCTCTTTTCCCTCTGGAATATAAGCAAGTCTAATCTAAACTTCATTAACGTGCCTCTAAAACGCTCATGGTGTAATATAAGTAAGCGAACTGATAGGATTGCATCACGACCGCAAAGGCAGAAGCAAGGTAATATGCCTTTCTTTCATAAAGATCAGAGTCCCTAGGGGAGTGCCAGACATGTTTGTACAAATCTTACTACAAATGACCTAACTCCATTGAAAACCCATCCCAAGGGAAGGGCCGTCCCTAACAGCTGTGAATCAAGTCATGATGAAAGGAAGGCAAAGATTGACAGCAAAGCAGATCCTCCCTTCTCATCCGTAGCTTTGGATTTTAGGGAAGAAAAGCCTTTGAAAGATGATACATATTATGTATCATATAAACTTCTCCTTCCAAGAGAGGAGGACACTATTTTCTTTGGCAAAACTCTATGCCTATCATGTAGCTTCGGACTGCTGTGTTTTCTGAGACATTCTGATATTTACATACAAGTTGATAGTAAAAAAATGAAATTAGGGGAACATGCAATGCATTATCCTCTCTTTTATGGTAATATTAAATATGTTAATGTAGTTGATGGACCATTTGCTCTCCTAATGCAGAGGATCTTATTATGAGACATCAATTTAATAAATGATTTATTTGATGAGGAAAGGGCTCGGGCAAAAATTCCGTGTGTCTGTTCTTAACAATCAAAATGTGAACTTTCTAGAAAGGAATTTTCAGGGAAGGGTACAAGAGGTATGACTTAAGGTGACCTTAAGAAAAATACAAATGTTCTAAAAGTTCACTTCAGGGTCAAATTCCTGTTGTATGAGGCTACACAGCTAAGTAGGGCATTTCAGAGCACAAAAGATTCTGCATGGCTTGTGTACACAGACCTAATTCACCATATAATAGTCCTTTTCTCTATTTGGTGCCTTGTAGCAATTGCTTCATTTCTTAGCACATCCTCATTTACAGGGAAGCAGCCAAGAGACTTTCAGATTTATGCCATTATTTGCTTCTTCACCTTGAACTCCAACTAAATTCTGCTATACTTTTGTAATATGAGTGCCAAATGGTGGCTGTATGCCAGACACAAACACTTCCCAGTTTCGCTCAGCTAGCTCTCTCGATTTCAGGGAATCACAGATTCCTGCTAGAGGACTTAAATGTGGTGCTTACACATCCCCCCTAACTGTTCCGTTGCCTAAATGCTTTCTAACTTGGAAATGCAATTTGGGAACAGAGGCAATTATAGCATCAGGGAACCAGAAATTTCCTTTTACATGAGAGAACCAGTGAAATCAGGGACCAAGGATTCTGGGTACTTGATAAGGATGTCAACTAGTGATCCAACATATCCCTAACCCTAATCGGCATTTATTAATTCAAAATATATTTATTGATGCTTACAAGGTGTTAGACACAGTTCTGGAGATACAATGATCCAAGGATCTGGTTCATACTTTGTCATGGACCTGGTCAAGGAGTGTGGTAGCCAATACAATCATCATAATAAGCTTCTATTGTGTGCCAGTTTCCACCACACTTCACTGATGCTAAAACTCAGAGGTTTTCACCTTTTTCTCTCTCTGAGATCAGAATGCATTTTATAACTGGTGTTTTCGTATAATTGTGGCTGGCCAGGCAGCACACTGGTCTGCTGGTCTGACTATGGATCTATCAATTCACATGGTTGTATGTCCTTCCAAGTGGTCTGTGGCTACCTCTTTCCCAAACTACAAAATAAAAATGATAAATGTGAAGTACTTGTCAGTACTTTGGGGATATGCACAATAGTGACATTTCTCATACTTGAGGACATACTGCATTTGAAGAAAAGTTGTATACATATACAATTTTAGTCAACACCTGAAACATCTTTACAAGGCAGGAGCTATTCCACTGTTCTGGGTAAGGAAACTAAGGCACACAGAGAGTAAACAGCAAGCCCAAGTCTTTTAAGTATACACATCAGAATTGGAACACAAGTCTGTCTGACACTAAAGCCCATGCATGTGCTTTGTGTTATATCAAGCTTGTTCTTTTCTCTTCTTTCTTTTTTTTTCTTCTCTTCTCTTTCTTTTTTTCTTTTCTTCTTTCCCCTCCCTCCCTCCCTCCCTTCTGTCCTTCCTCGATGGGGAAGGGGCACAGGGAGAGGGAGCGGGAAATATTAAGCAGGCTCCACACCCAGTGTGTGAGCCCCATGTGAGGCTTGATCTCACAACACTGAGATCATGACCTGAGCCAAAATCAAGAGTCAGATGCTGAACTGACTGAGCCACCCAGGCACCCCAACTGGTACTCTTCTATTTACCACAGCAAGAACCTCTGCAGTTGTGTTATAGGTAAAAATGTAGAAGGAAATAATACTTAGAGTACATTGGACGCTGTATCCGGTAATCTAAATTATGCAACAAGTAAAAATAAACAAACACACGCATGACGTAAGAAATGAGGAATTTAAAGGCTTCCCATGGCAGGTAAAGGATTTGTGTGCTTGGTGACCACCCTAAGTGATCCAGTCAAATAAACTGAGAATGTGGAGAGAGACACAATAATGTCAGAGCATCCCGTTACTGCTTCTGGAGAGACCACAGTCACGGAGAGATTTCAGGACAAAGGCTTCAATAGTGAGTTAAGGGATAGATAGGTGGTGGACACAGGCTCCATGGGGCCACAAAGTCCTGGGCTGGCAGATTCTATTCCCTGTAGAATAGAATGTAGGCTGTAGGCTGGCCCTAACTCCCTGTCATGGTGCTTGAGGGGTGTGCCACGCACTCTCCCCTGGTTTTGCGTTAAGATGGTCTACAGAGGAAGGACCAAGAGTTGTTTCTTCTTCCTCGTCCATGGAGCTTGCCGGCGAGGGTGGGAAAGCCCCATGTTGGATGACTACCTTGATTTCCGACGGGTGCCTTGTAGTGGAAAGCAAAGAACTTCCCTGAATGTCAGACATGAGATACACATGCTGCCACATGGCTGCTAGGTGATGGTGACCTAGCTAATGACTTAATTTACTTTCCATAAATTGACAGATCCTGTGAAATTGGGTGTGCAATTATGAAATGGGAGCCCCACTGCCGAAGACTCACCAGTGTGTCAGTGCTGACAGGACTTCATTATCTGGTTAAGAGCACATTAGCATATCTAAAGTCTGTTACTAACATCCGGAGCTGACAACATGGCTGGGTCCCCTGACTTCTCTGTGGGCAGGTCTCTTCTTCTCTGTGAGGCTCACTACAAGATCTGACCATCTGGGGCAGAGGAGTTGGGTGGAAATGTTACTTGCAGGATTGTTCAGATTTAATCACCAGCGTTTTGCATTTTAGATGACGGGAGGTAAACCTGTATTGTCAGATTTGTGCAGAGGGTTTAGCGTCTCTCTGGATAGTCAAAGAACAGTGAGTCTGAATGAAAGGGCTACCATTTTTCCTGGGCTGTAGCCTCATAAAGAGTGCTGGGTAAGTGTACTGTTCTCATTTTTTTTTTCTGTCATTTTCTTTATGTTTTCCCCAAATCTGCTCTCTTCAGCGAGATGGGAATACACAAAATAGCAGCTCTGAACGCCGGATTCATCAGTAGGAGTCTCAACATATCAATTTTCAAGTGTAGCAACTTTAAACACATTGTAGGCTTTTCGTTTCCATAGAAAATAATCTCTCATTGTTTTCAAAAGAAACTGAAAGCACCCCAAATTACCACACTTTTAACATCCTGACATGTTGATGGCCCGTGTTCTTCCCAGATCAAAGTGAGAGTGGCAGAAGACAGAGCGTTGAGCAGCTTACTTAAAACATAGTATTTCGTATTTGGCAGGAATTACTGTAGTGAAAAAAGACAAGGTGACTTTCTAATATATATATGTATTTTAGTTTGGCAGAGATCTGAAGAGCTAAAAACTAATTTAGGATGACATAAATGCTCTTATCTTTTCCTCCACCCCCTTTCCTTCCCAACCACGAGAAGAGCTTTTGACAGAAACTCAGCATATGTTACGTATTGTCTTTAACTCGCGGGTGATAGTCTGAATTCTGTGTCACGGTGAACTGTTGCGTTGAGTCTCATCTGGGAATTTCTAGGATTATCTGGATTTCAACAGCGAAGTCATCCATCACAAGCACCTCTCCTCCTTGACGTGGGGTAGACTGTTGAAGAACTCTGGTATCTTTTAAGGAAACCAGATCTATCCAACCTTAAACTAGGATGGGGCAGAGATGTCCTTCAGTGAACCTGCACTCTTACCGCCTGTTGGGAAACCCCGACAAAGAAGTTGGAAGCCCCAGTAAAGAAGGCACCAGGGACTGAGGCACCTTTGAAAACAGGCAGCGATTCTGCCGAGGAACTGAAGGCTGACGATGAGGGAGTACGTGGCAAAGTTTTTCGGCAATCCCATACCACCCAAGAGTTGAAGCCGTGTTTCATGCTGTCTATTAGGATGGGCATTTTTACCCTTTGGAAAGTTTTCAAAGAGAAAAGTGGCTTGTTTTTCTACTTTTTGGTTTGGATCAGAAAGTCAGGTGTAATTATTGATTACAAAGTGGGATTGCCAGCCTCAGAAAATAATCACCTACTCCATTTACAGTGGACATGGAGTTG
Source organism: Taxidea taxus jeffersonii (assembly GCA_003697995.1). Classification (NCBI taxonomy): domain Eukaryota; kingdom Metazoa; phylum Chordata; class Mammalia; order Carnivora; family Mustelidae; genus Taxidea; species Taxidea taxus. The sequence continues at coordinate 25,517 of RCUC01097403.1, read as the reverse complement.
GACTCTTAGCTAGGCTGAAAGCAGATTTCCTTCCTTCTTTCCTTCCTTCCTTCCTTCCTTCCTTCCTTCCTTCCTTCCTTCCTCTCTCTCTCTCTCTCTTTCTTTCTTTCTTTTCTGTAAAAACAGAGACACTCTGAAAAGGTATTTTTAGGAAAAGAATAGTAATATAATCCAGGAGGGGTTGGCAAACTGTGGCCCAAGGGCCGAATCCAGTCTGCCACCTATTTGTGTGTTTTGAACAGCATATGAGCTAAAGAATAGTTTTACATTTAAAAAAGTTTTTTTCTAAAAACCCAATAGAAAAATATTTCCTGATACATGAAAAGTACAAAAAATTTGAATTTCAGTGTCCATACTTAGAGTCTCCCAGAACACAGCCATGTATGGCTGTGGGTATTGTTGCTCTTGCCATAGGAGGGCAGAGTGGAACAACCGAGATGAGACCACATGACCCTCAAAACCAAAAACATCAGGGTGCCTGTGTGGCTCAGTGGGTTAAAGCCTCTGCCTTCGGCTCAGGTCATGATCCCAGGGTCCTGGGATCGAGCTCCACATCGGGCTCTCTGCTCAGCAGGGAGCCTGCTTCCTCCTCTCTCTCTCTGCCTGCCTCTCTGCCTACTTGTGATCTCTGTCTGTCAAATAAATAAATAAAATCTTAAAAAAAAAAAATCTATGATCTGGCACTGCACGGAAAATGTTGTTTTCTGACCCCTGTAACAGATGATGGTTGGGAAAACAGCCACCGAAGGACAGGCTAGGTGACTGAGGAAGAGAGATGGTTTCTCTCCACTGTGGGAATCATCAGAAGATGGTTGGGAAGGAAAGGAACTAATTATTCTCCGTTGTTAATGAGGATAAAATCAGATTCAGGGAGTTGATGCTACAAAAGGGATCATTTAGGTCTCATGCAGTATTTGGAAATAATCAGAAGAGTAATCAGGAGACCTGGGACCTGGTCTTACCCTTACAACTAGCCAGCCATGTGACTGCAGGCACTCTGGGCTTCAGCATCAATTCCCTGAAATGACTGTAATATGCCGATTTTATTTTCTGATAGAGTGTATGGTGGGGGCTGGGGATAGCGTTCACATTTAATAATTACATAAACGTGCTTTCAATGAAAAAGCCGACAGGTCTCAACAAATGGAAGTTGCCAACAGTTATTGTTATGTGTACTATGAGGATAAAGACACAGTAGAGTTGGCATAAAACAGGAGAGGAATTCTACATTGGTTACCTGATTCAGAAATTGAGGGATCTAGAGGGATTTTTGGCATTACAGGCCATGAGAGCACTTGAGGGGCCCTAGGATGTAAGACAACTTCCTGAGAGGGAAGCTCTCTTGCATTTCACAGCCAGTACTCCCAAGAAAACATGTGGACCAGGGGCTGAGTGATGCACAAAATGGTCCCCTAGGGGCTTATGCAGCTTTTCAGAGTAATTTATTCCAGGATGTTATGTACTCTGGAAGAATCTAGTGTAGGAAGAATCCATTGGAAGAGTGCATCCTAAAAGATCTTTCTCCCCAGTTGTGTCCGGAGGAACTAGGGGATCTTTCCTGAGTTGGTGAAGGCCCACATCTTCCAGCACAAGGGTTGACCTTAGTCTGCTTTCACACTCACTTGCATGCTGCATGGATGGAAGAACTTGTTGTGGGGCTGAACTTTTCCAGATGGCTCATTTCTGGAGGCTTCTCTTCATGGGTTTGAACATGCAAGGAAGGTAATTTGACTTAATTGTCACAGCTCCTGGCAGGCCTGAACCCAGTGCCTATCCATAAATATCTCGGGGTTGATGCTTCAGTTCCAGGACTTACCATGTTCTACCAGAACATGGAGTCATGTATGAACCAGAATGAGCTCAGGTCTTAGAAACTCGGGTGTCCTTAAAAGGAGGGCCTTGATTTTTATGTTGCCCTTCTGTCCTTCCCTGATGACTGTTTTCTCGGTGGGCACAATCATTCATTGCTCCCTACAGCACTTTTCTCTGTTTTTATAATGCACTGTTTATGCTCCTGCAGCTCTGTAATTAATAATATACTGCTTTTCATCTTCAAAGTCATTTATACACATTAATTAATCCTCACCATACTTTGGAGTTTTTGCACGTAAATAACCATCATGCTTCCGGATTTTACTTAGGAAACTTAGACACAGAAGGAAAACAACTTTGTCAAGGCAAAGGAGAACGGGATCACTGGGTCAAGATCAGCATTCAAGACCGTGACCCCTCCTGGTGACTGCAGAGCTGCTGTCCCCTCTGGAGAGCAGGCCTCTGGCTCCACACTCAGCACCATCACTGCCGGGGACACTGGCCCCCACCATCACTCATTTTGAGTCATCAACTATGCTTTAATACTCCAGGGTTAAAGAATAATCTTACCTAAAGCATACATAATAGAAAATGATAGATTATAATCTAATAAACCATCCTAAGATGCTCAGGTCCAGCTTCCAGTAGCCTCCAGACGGAGGATAAATATGTTTCCTAATCCATCATTTACAAGTTACACACCGAATTAAAACATTAAACTCTCACTGTATGGTTTCCCATTTATGTAATCACCCTACAGAAAGCTATTATATTTTAACTATCAAGCTCAATACATCAGGCAGTAGTCATCTATCTCTCTCTGGCAAGTCAAGTAGGAGGTACACTGGGGACGGTATTGGCGGAGGTGAGTAGTGCCTCAATTTCTGTATCTGGGCTCCCCATGGTGCCCAGCAGCTCAGCAGAACATTAAGCCTGAGAAGTGAGCTCATGGACCCTTTTTGAAGTTTTTGACACAAAGCCAAATCATGCAAAGACCCTGAAGGCAATTCAATTTGCTTCTACCATGCCTCCTTGAACAGTTACCTGGGGAAGTACACAAAACTACCTCTAGTGACGCAAAAGATACTACACAAGTGGCAGAGCGTGCGACGGACACCCTCCCCACCCCCCAAGTCAATCCATTACTCCATCCTTCATCAAGAGCAAGTGAGAAGCAGACATGACTTTAAATTAGGGGTACATGGGTGTCACACCTCAGTCCCCATGTGGGGCTAGGGTTTATAGCACCAAGGCTTTTGCAAAGTTCCAGATAAACATGGTACCTTTCCCCAGAGCGTCACTTTTGGAGGGCATGCCTAGGAGCTGTTAAGAAATGTAAAACGGATTTTTCTGTATTAAGGTTCGCATAGTGATCTTATGGAAGACAGTGACAAATTCACATGAGTTTTTGGCTAGTGATGGCCTTGGGCAGAGCCCTAGATGACCGGGGATGCAAGGCCACCTGCCCTCACCATCAGGCAAGCTTGCATAGACTGGTCTGAGCAGTCCTGCACCAATTCCTTCTCTGGAAAATACCACACTGACTGTCTGAGGATGAAGAAAGTGTGCAACCCCGTGTTGAGGGAGAAGGGACAAAGTCAGATTGATCAGGATGGCCTTTTTCCCTCAGTATAAGTGTTGAGAAGAATTTTGCAGTTGGCCTCTTTCTGCTGGTGTTTTATAGGCTTGCTTTGCAACATGGCACAGCCCAACTAGGGAGGCATATCACAGCTGCCCTGAAACCAAGCCGGAACCATCAAGTGTTTCAAATACACTTGAACAAACATCACTGTGGCCTCTGCCTGGGCCAGGAGCTCCGCATTGGTAAGCTCAGTTCACAGAGAAGCAACACCAGGGCTCTCTGTTGGGGCCAGGAGTTGTGAGCAGGCTTTGTGGCCAGCCCAGGATGCTCACATACATGGGGCGCCCTGCCCCTGAGCTCTTGCACCCACTGCTTGCCAGAGTTACAGGGCTACCCCCCATGGATGCAAACCAACATCCCTAGCATAGGAAGAAAGATACCTCAGCAACCTCACCAATCTGCTACCCTAAGTTATATCCTGAGTTTGCAGAAGCACAGCTGGCACGAGAGATGAACCTGATTCAAAATTGTGGTGCAATTCAAGTTGAGACTAAGGGGGCAGAAGCAAAGGAGGGGACGTGGGCAAGATCCACTGTATGTGTGGGTGACCTGATTCCATACAGAGACCCGACTGGACTGTTCAATCCTGTTTTTGTTCCACATCTCTGGAAAGAAGCTGGCTACTCAGCCAGATGTTTGCTTTGAATCAAGATGCTCCCGGACACGCTGGTCACTATTCTTCTATTCAGTTTTTGGTGGAAGTTAACCCATGTTGCATGCATTTTAGAACACAGACCTGGGTTAAAAATCCAGGGATGGAAGAGACTAGAAGGCCACTTTGGGAATGAGGGATGGGTTTGGAGAAACAATTTTCAGCTCGCCTCCAAGAAAGAATACAGTAGGGATGCTTACTTACACATCTGATAAATGTTATTTAGAATCTTGAGAAAGAAGCTCATTAGATTTAAACACATTTCAGGAGAGAAAAAGCACTCCCATCCCTCCCTCATTGTTTACATCTTTCAGGAGCCAACAAGCAAGCTGTACACACAAGAGAAGCCTGCTGAATTCACAAGTCCACGGCCTCTGCCCCACCCCTCATGGCCAGGGTCATGGAGCAGGCTACCCTGACTTACCTATGAAATACGCCAGCAGGATCGCCAAGAGGAGGGCTGCGGCGATGGCGGACAGGGCGGCGCATTTCCAGCTGCAGTATTTAGAGGGCTTCTTCAGCTTGAAGGCCTTTCTGGAGAAGGTATTCCGGGGCAGCAGGCGGGGCGGTGGTGTGTAAACGGTTCCTGAGGTCAAAGGGTATCCCGGAGAAGAGCTGCTAAACAGGGGTGTGCTCCCCGAGGAGGTCTTAAAGAGAAAGTGCCTGGTGAGGAAAAGGGAAAGAGTCAGTATGGACATGGCTGTCTCCTGGGGGAAATCTAGCTGCCTTTGCTTTCACTCTGGTTTTCTAGTTCTAGTATGGTCCAAGGACCCAGCTCTACCTTGTCAAGGACAAAAGGGCAAAGATTTCATTTGATGTTGACATAAATTAATTCCATAAACTCACATCATTTTATGTGTTCCCCTATACGCCCAGATTTTACCTTCCACAACAATTCTGAAAAGTATTCGAAGCAAAAATGGAAACTGGGTTACTGTCTGTCACTTGGAGATGATGAGGATGATGAAGATGACGATGACGTGAAGCAGTGCTATGTATTACAACCGTACGTGGAAAGGCACTAGAAATAGATTCTCACAAGTACTTACAAACTAAGTATTAAAATATCCATACATTTGTGATATGGGAAATCAGGCGTAGAGAAGTCAAGCAATTGTCCAAGTATGTGAACTCAGAGCTCTATCTCATGCTGAAGTCCGAGCTCTTGAGTGTTACTCTCAACTGTCTTTCCTGAGCCTTCTTCCTGGGCTGTTTGCCCCCCTCCGTCTTGCTTCCTGTCCTGAGACCACCTCTCTAGCTCATGTGATGATCGTGGTTTTTTTCTTTGGTAACCTCTTTGCCTGTCAATTAAACAAGGTGCTCTTGGTCTCTTGGGCTACAGTGTGACAACAGAGTAACGGGGCCTGCTGCTGACACCTACCACAACCCTTCCTCGGGGTCAGGGGACTGTCTCTCCAAGGACACTTCAAGGACCATAAATTCTCTGACAGATTTTTCTCTCTTATGTGTGCCATTGATAAGACTTCAAATGTGACTCGCCACACCTTGTTTCAAATGATGAATTCTCTTCCAGGAAATAGACAGTGGACTTTAAAGCATGGATTAAGTAGTGTCTAGAGTTTGAGCAGCTGGAGACTGGGGACTGTGTCTTCTTTTATACCTTATTCGTTTTTATGTTCCCAGTACACAGCTCAAAGCTCAGCATGCAAGGGAGACTTTAGTGAGTGAGTGAATGAATGAATGAATGATTGAATGGAGTTCCCTCATGTTTTGTGACTTTGAGATTCTAAGACTCCAAAATGTCATACCGGTAATTGCTTCCTCTTCAAGTCTTCAGCAGGTACAACTATACTTAAGGACCACATACCATGGGTCAGTTATGACGCTAAATGTTTTACTTGCATCCAAACCTCACATCAACCCTGTATTTTTACCACAGTTTCACAAATGAGAAAATGGAAGCTTGGAGGTAGCAAGCAGGGTCACTGGGGCTACAACTCCCATCTGCCTGACTCCAGACCCTTCGGTTTGACCTCATACACCACACTGCCCCTGCATATAGGACTCAGCGGGCTATCCCGGTAGGATTCTGAGGCCGGATTGCTATTATTACAAGTATTTGGATCTTAGCTGCTTCCAGACAAAACCTTGAAAGTATTTTAATCCTTGAAAAAGATCAAACAAACTTGGGATGACTGACCATCATGTCAGAAAATGGGTATCTGATTAGAGAATGATTTGGCACAGCTAACATTAAAACAAACAACTGATACTTAAAAACTTTATTTGTACTATAAGTATGTTTGATGATCTGAATAAAGGCAAGAGGTTGGATTCCATAAATAAGCCTCTGCATTCCTTAGCCAATAGTACTCTCTTAACGCTCTGGATGAAAAGTATCTTTGGAAGAGGTGGCGGGAGGCACAGGGTTTAGAAGCAGCTTTTGGAGGAATGCTCACTTGGATGGGAGTCTCAGCAGTACCATTCCTGGACGAGTAAGCTTCCATGAGTTATGCAATACTATTCTTAAAGGCCTCCATCTCTTCATCTGTAAAATGGGGGTAATGATGGTCCTGGCACCTCATGTCACAGTGTAGGTGGTTGTATGGATTGCACGAGATCATGTAGGAAAAGCACTTAACTAAAGGTGTGTCTCATAACAAGAGGTTGGTGCAATACAAGTAGCTTTTATTATTAATTCTCAGAACAACATAAGGAGCCTGAAACATGAGTTTTAATTTAAAGCTGACAAATGTCAAACAAACACGAAGAGTTCTCCAAATCACTAAATAATAGTCCACAGCCTTATAACTGAGCTAGAACATATGCACACCAGAAAGTCAGGATGATGGAAAAGTGCTGGAATTTGATTCAGAACTGGTTCAGATGTACATCTTGTACAATTTCCCAAGAGTGGGCTGTGAAAATAGGATATTAAACTAAAACCAAGAAATATAAAGACATCGTAAGCCATTATTGATAAATATCGAAAAATATAAGGACACCAAGTCTCAACCCCACAGAGATCTCACTCCTTGCCATGGCTACAGGCATCCTATGACTCAAGTCATCAAGTGTCCATTTCCTACCAGCTTCCTCCCTGAGGTCCAGACTCCTAATCCAGGTGTGTACCGGGCATCTCTCTCCCTCTTCCATAGCTGTATTGCACAAGTACACCCAAGCACAGACTCTTTTCCTTCCCCTCCTCATTCATACTCTTCCTACTTTCCTGTTATTCCCAGGTCCAAGCAGCCATTTTTCACTTCCTCCTTTCCTCTCACCTGCTCCCATATAATGGGTGAAAGAATCCTATCCATTTTATTTCTGAAAACCTCTCCTATCAACCCTCCCCTTTCAACCCCCCTGCTGCTTTTCTTTCCAAACCACAAATGTCATTGTGCTCTGCCTTATAAATCCTGGCTGATTCTCCAATGCCTGCAAGAAGAAATGCAAATCTCAATTCAGGACCAGACTCTTTACAACAATTACCCAACTTCTTTACCCTTGTCTCTAACCTTGTGCTCTCTGATCCCTGAACTCTGCTTCAGCCACACCAGAAGATGCATCTTTCCTTAACCTGGCTGTTCGTGCTGCCATGCCTTCGGGAATGATGTGCCATGCCTTCAGGAATGGCTGTTCCTATGCTGCCCCACCCATTACACCCTAGCCAACTCCTAGTCACCTTCCAATCATTCACTTGGGAAACCTATTCCAAAAGATTTGGTATCTATACCATCTTCGGTCACTTTTTGCACTCAAGAATCTATTATACACTTGGATATCTATCTACCTATCTGCCTACCTACGTCTATGTATGTATGTATCTATCTATCAATCAATCATGTGTTTGCCCCAGTGCCTGGTGATTGAACATCGGTCATATTTGTGGACAGACTTAGTAAATTGGAAACAATGTTTTGGCAACATCAGAGAAATCACAAGATGAAGATTAAGAAGTTTAATTGCTTTAATGTTATTTTTAATGCACTTAATCATAAGAAATAATAGAAGGAAATGATTTTTTTTTTGGTATGGGATTTTTTTCCTGAGATCCTAAAATTGTCTCCTGATAACTCAGTGTATTTTCCACACTTCTTTCTAAAAAGGAAGTCAGATTATGTCACATGTCAATATTCTCCCATGCCCTCCCTCAATCAATCAATCAAGTTTTCCAATAACATGTAAAATAAAGTCACAAGTTCTTCCCATGGCCTACAGTGCCCTGCCATGGTCTGCCTTCTGGCCATCTTTCCAATCGTACCTTCTACCATTTTAGCCTCTCTCACTCCATCAGTTAACCTGTCTTTTTGATATTCCTCATCATATCACATATCACACCATATCACATTTTCACCTAGGGGCCTTTATACATGCCGTTCCCTTTGCCTGGAAATACCTCGCAGTTTGTTTTTTCACATCATTCACCACTCTGTTCCAGCATCACTTTCCCAGGGAAATCTTCCCTGCCCTCCCCCTGCTTCTTTCTCTGTCATTCTCCATCCTGCTATAACTACTTTATTTTTCTAATTTTTTAAAAAAAATATTTATTTACTTATTTGTCAGAGAGAAAGAGAGAGAGAGAGACAGTGCAAGCACACAAGCAGGAGAGCAGCAGACAGAGGGAGAAGCAGGCTCCCTGCTGAGCAAGGAGCCTAATGCAGGACTTGATCCCAGGACCCTGGGATCGTGACCTGAGCTGAAGGCAGAGGCTTAACCGACTGAGCCACCCAGGTGTCCTTATTTTTCTAAATAATATATGTATTTGTACATTATATATTATATATATTTGTATATATATATTGTATTATATATATTGTATTTGTATATATATTGTATATTATTTATTATCTATCTCTATCATTAGATCTGAACTTCTATGGTGTTTAAAATAAACAGATATTTTGTCTCATTTGTTCAACACTGTACCCTGGCATTTAGAAGAGAGCCTGGCACATAGTGGATACTCAGCAAATCCTTGTTAAATGAATAAACGACCTATGAACTTTCCAAGGCCAAAACCGTGAATATTAACAGGACATCACTGTCAACATTTTTAATTTTAAAATTAGGATTCCTTCCACCACACTGACTTCTGTTTTCCAGATTTACAAGTTTGCCTATGTGCATCGAGGCAGATGTTTATATTGATGCATACAAGCCCACATCCCTCCACAGGAAAAACAAACAAATAAACACCATGTACTTTTCAGGACTGCATTAACCCTAGCAGATTATAGCTCTTAGCCCTCTCTTTGCTATGGTGGTGTCTGGGATGACCCTAGCTAAATGAAACTCATTTGGTTATCATAGCCCTTTTTTCTAGTTTCTGATGCTTAAAATGATTAAACCAAAGTACAAAAGGTAATGTAGACTCCTTTTTCTTCACAGCAGAGATACACCTGCTGCTGCAAATCTTTAGAAGGTTAAATTCAGAGAATAAATAAATTTTTTAAAAAAAGTTTCTGAAGAAGTGATCTTCGGAGTGTGTCCTATAAATACATGCTTTGTGATCACCAGAGTTCTCTGTTAGGAAAGTACAACTTTCTGGCCTCCAAAAAGAGCCAGGGCTAGGGTCCGGGCAGTTATTGTTTAAGAAGCTCCCAGTGGATTTCTAATGTATCTTGAAGTTTAATAAACTCTACCCTAACCATTTTGCACCTCTCAAATGTATCTGATGGTTGGTAGATGTATCTTAAAACTCTATACATCTAGGGAACACCCTAGATGTTTAGTAGATACATCTTTTTAAATGAGAGTTTTGAATGCTGATATCTTTAGAGGTGAAGTGTCAAGAAGCCTACAACTTACTTTCGAACAATTCAGCAGAAAGATCTCTAGGTCTGTTTCTAGATAAGGCAAATGTGGTAAAATGATAGCAATTGTTGAAACCAGGTGGTTATTCTTAGTTTGTACTACTCCCCCGACTTTTCTGTATGTTTGAAAATTTTCATAATCACAAGTTGAAAAAAATGCAAGCTTTGATTCACCCAAGGATTGCTGTCACATGCTGCAGGAAGAAAAAACAAGATCAATAAAATGCAGCAAGGCCCATAAGGTAATGGTCTAGCCAGATGGTTACTGGGAGGACCAACGCAGCTTAGGGGACTTCTCCTGATTTTTCCCTGAACTGGCTATTAAGACAGCTTTTCCCCCTCGGGGGCCTGTTCAGTATGCTCTGATGAATCATTTGTGATGCCCCAACTGAACTTCGTCCCAGCAGTCGGTCATGGAAGTAGCTCAGCTCAGGACTCCAGGCGTCAGCAAAAATGTGTAGTTTCCAAATGCACTTGACATTTTTCAAGCACAACTCAATTGCTCTCAGAATTGGCCACTTGTGCCTCAGAAAGGAAAGGCAAATGAGGGACCCCAAAGTGCTGTCCTTGGAGTTTGCTAACACTCAAAGGGATCGAGAAAACCAGTCCTTGATGTCTTACAAAAAATAAAAGAAGAGCTTGCATGCTTCTTTCCCTTCCTAGCCATGTGCGCTTCAGTCCTAGTACCCAGCACCCTTCCTGGCCCAGGTTAGGGGCTCCGAATGGCCATGGAGGGGAACAGTGAGGCTAAGGAAGGACAGTGGCTCTGCATCCTCAGCTCTGGACCCTAGATCCTAGTGAGTTCTTAAGAATACAGTGATCATCACTTCACCTGAAGCTATCTTTTTGGTAAATGTCATTTTTCCTCATGTGAAAACAAAACTATCTAATAAAAACTGAGAGAGAGCAAGAGAGCGAGAGCGAGCGAGCATACCTAACAACCATTCTCCCAGGCATTTTACATGACAGCAAAGACATGTATCTGAGGCAGAATCCTGGCAAACCAGGATTTCAAATTGGCTTAGAAAATTAAGGGCATACATTTTCTCTGATTAAACAAGCATGGAAAAATTTTAAAAAGATGTCTAACAAACAAAAAATTCATGCATAGCATCCATGTAAGAGGGACCCCATCAATTCAAAACACTGCAAATTTTTATTTTGTTCTTATGATATAGAAGGAGCTTCACTAATCTAGGATGGAAGCATTGAGAAGTCCGTAGCTGGTTAACCTACTCGAGACTCCAGCAGAAGATTTCTTTTCCTTTTTCTGAGTCAATCAACAGGAAACTCACTCATTAATCTCAAACCCTACCCCAGAAGGAAACAAACATAGAAAATCCTTTAACACCAAGTGCCATTGCTCAGGTTGCAACTAGTGGGATCCTAAGAGTAGTCTCCTTATTTTCTATTGGTTTGGCTTTATTCTCATGGGGAAATCCCAGCAGGGCTTTGAAACAGAAATGTACTACACAAATGATTGCACTGCCTCAACTCCAAAGGTCAAGTTTTTGTCCCCAACCCCACTCCTCTCTGTTCTCCTCTCTCTCAATCTATTTCCCCACTATTTCCTCACAGTGTACCATTCAGCTAACCACAACAATGAATGACTAACAGTGCAGATGAGTTCTCTCCTGCTCATGAAGTCAGCTGCAGGAAACGTTCTCTTTGAAATCAAGCAAAACTATTGAATCGTCTCAGCACAGCTCTGTGTGCAAAAATGCAGCTCTGGTTATCAGAGAAACCAGGTGTTGACTGTTGTTCTACCGAGAAAATTGACCTCCCCTGTAAATAAACTCACAGGTATTCAGAGGAGTGGAGGAAAATAATGATACACAGCCCATTAATCCCTAAAAGATTTTTAATATCATACATGTAGTTGCTGAAATTTGATAAAAAGCCAGAGAAAGGATAGAAGCAGAAATGTACCTGGAGTGGGGATAGGGTGATCAGCGAAGGAGATCAGGTGTGCACTGGAAAATGGGAGATTTCATCACATTTTACTGGTCCTGGCTCTGCCCTTTGAAGCATCAGGTTTATTGTCTCTGAAGGAGTAAGTTTAATAAAGAGGCAGCCCATAAAGGGTACTGTACCATGTAAAGTTACTGTAATTAGGTTTTCAGGAGTTATAATAAAACATTTAGCTGGAGAGAGGTTAAATAACCACAACACTTTCTGGCATCATTTTTATACTCTCCAGTACAAGAAGGAATAATGGTGGCAGAGGGGAAACTTGATGGGTGGGCTCAGAGAGACACAGAGAGACCTGGAGCATGGAGAGAAAGAGAGAGACAGAGAGAGACAGAGAGAGAGAAGAGAGAAGCATATAGGACAGGATGGAAAAAGCAGGAGAGATAATGAGGAAGATGATGTTGGGTATTATACTGTTCAGTCACTTCTTGAAGAGTAAAACTAAGTTACTTTTTAAGTGTTCTATCTTTATTTTCCTATTTGCAAATATAAAATGTACATATTATTAAAAAATCAGTCATAAATTAAAAAATAGAGAGCAAAACTCTATCCTCTTGAGAGGAAGACTAGTAAAATATCTGAGGTTTAGAGTCAGGCTTTTTCCCTACATATAAACATTTCTTTTTTTCTTATTATTTTTGAAAACAATAGGATCATACCAAGGAGGCAGGATTAAGCCTGCAGATTCTGGACTTGGGACAACCAGGATTTGGGTCCTGGCTTCTATTCTTAGCAAGGTGTGACACTGGGTAAGTTACTTATCTCTCCAGGTGACCTCACCTGTAAAGTGAGAGAATGCTAGTACCTTCATGGGCTTGTGTAGGGAGATTGGGTGGCTTTGTCACGTGAGATGCCCAACATTGAGCTTGACATCCAATGAATGGTCAATAAATGTAGCTATTAATCGCCTGAAGGCAGGAATCATTGCTAGATCTCCTTGACCTACTATAGTACCCAGCTCATTTAAAATATTTGTTGAAAAAAAAATATTTGTTGAATGCATGAGCCACTCTAATTAGCACAGTGACTAGAACATTAGGCATCCCAACCCCCTAAAAACAATTCTATTAGGAAGGGAAAGAATTGAAGGTTTTACTAATGTGCTTCTTCTCTTCTTCCAGTTGGGAATTTATGCTTGGGCTGAGAAGTGAACTGTTGCTTTTTAACATAAAACTTTAAAAATGTTTTTAAAAAATTGCTACTTCCCAAGTTTGAAGAAGAAGCCAGTAACCCAATTAGTATAATTAAAAGCCCATTTCATTTCACGATTCCCTAGCTAGACTCAAACCAATTTTGATGCAATGAAAAATAGGCTTTCAAGGTTTCTGATCCCTGAACCTTTTAGATCATAGGGGACTATCACTACATTTGCATATGCCACGAACAACAGGAAAATCCTCTATTTTGCCCTCTTCAAAATTTGCAGTCATACCAAAAATACTCACAGCTGGAATAATTAGCAACTCAATTTATTGCCTTCCGTTTTTTAAATAGAAGCTTCGACTCTTGATATTTAAATAGTGTCACACTGTGATATAACATAGCATTTTTCATGGTAAAACTTCTTTTTTTCCCCCATGAAATGATATACTGCTCAGTGTGACAGGCAAGGTCTCTGGAGGTCACTAAAGAAACCTGGTGTTTTGTGAGCAAATCCATTTCAGAGTCTTTGGGATGAAATGAAGAGTCGTTTTTTTTTCCCCTGGAGTTGTTAACTTGTTGACTTTTTTCAAGTTAATTGGTAAAAGTCTTGATATAGTAGAGGAAAAAAACAAAGACTTCTGACTTTGACTTCAAACTTGACCTTGAATTCACCACACACTATAATATGGGAGTGTAGAGACAGCCATTTCAAATAGACTTGCATTTGTGTTCACCGGCAGCCAGAGGTAGATGAAGAAAGAATGCCAGCCATCAGATACAATCAACGAGCAGAATGATTTCTCCCATCGAGTTTATTGCCTGTACCATTCAGAGAGTCCAAGAATTTTTGAGCTGGAAGAAACCTTAGGGCATGTCCCTTTATCATATTCTGCTTCATGCTCCCACATTTGTCCTATGTGTTTGCCTTGTCTCCCCAGTCATATTACAAGCTTCTCAAAAGCAGGTCCTATATCTTTTGCTTCCTGGTATCTTTCTCTGTTCATAGCAGGTGCTCACAAACTGTGTACTGTGTACTGAAGGAACACAGTAATTAGGGAACAGTGGAAATGTACAGGCTTTGGAGTCAAGCATACCCGTACTCAAATCACAACTGCGCCAGGAATTGCATTTGGTTGGGGAAGCTGATATAATCTCCCTGAGCCTCAGATGTCTTTTCCAAAAAATGGGTAGGTAACAGTATCTGCATTACAGAACCATTGGAAGGGGTGAAAGAAATCATGAATACAATCTGTGAGCACAGAGGCTGACCCACAGGAAGTGTCTAACACACAGCTGCCATGTTCCCCTTTTCCTTCAAAACAATTCGAAATCTAAAATATGAAGTCATGAGTCAACCAGTATTTATTGAGCATGGAATATGTATCACATGGTACCAGATTCTTTGGATAAAATGTTAAGTCCTTCTCCTCAAATAGAATTACTAAGTGGATTGACAGATGAAATAAACAAAACTGAAGTCCAGGTGAACCAACAAGTACTTGAGAAATTACAAATTGTGAGAAGTGCCATGAAGGGAAAAAGGACTAAGAAAAAAGTTGGAACTATATTAGTATGGTCACTTCTCTCTGAGGAGATGATCAAAAAAGGGAAGTCTAAGGATTAGGAGTTAATCATCCAAGGAGCGATGAAAAGAGCATCCCAGGCAGAGGAAGCAGTATGTGCAAAGGCCCTGTAGTAGGAAGGTCTTAAATTTTGAGGATATGAGAGAACAATCTGTGGCTAGAACACAGTGACCCACAGGGTGAGCAGTGGGAGAGAGGAAGGCATGATGACAACTACATTACGCAAGGTTTTGAGGGCATGGGATCTGGATTTTAGGGCAAATACAAAGGGTTTTGAATTATGTCTTCTCTTTGAGCAAAGGAAGATAGATCTTTAGGAGAATTCAATTTAAAAAAGAACTAAGGTAGGATAGGATAGACCCATTGGGAGTTCAGTCCAGTCTTTGGTGATAAAAAAGGCTTGGTGGTCTTCTTTGTGCTCTGCCTTGAGGGTCTTGGTTTTTGTCCAGAATATTCAAGCCACCATCAGTACTGCATCTATCACCCGATCTGCATTTGGATATAGTCAGACATCTCAAATTTAACAAGACCCAGGCACAACTCTTGATTTTCACTGCACACTGTCCTTCTGTTCCACCCATATTGGTTAACGGAGTCATCGCCTATCAGTTGTGCAGGTGCCATCCCCAGGAAGTAGATTCTGAGAAAGAAATAGGCATGCAGGCAGCTTCTTAGAAAGTGCTCTTGGGAACAGCACCTGTGAGGGAGTGAAGAAAGCAGGCTGGGCAGAGAGAGAAGCTGAACCATGATGGTGTTGGAAGGGTTCCTTGGTCATCTCATGGAGAGCTCTGGAGCTGTTGGGCTTGCATCATCGGACGGCTCTGGAGAGCTGTTCCATTTTGATCTGAGAAGGTAGGGCCTTATCAAATCTAGGGACCAGTCTCCAGCTAAAGTCCAGTTGCAGAGAGGACCTTGGCAGAGATGAGTATGGATCACCAACATTTCCAACAACTAGGAAAGCATGTGTGCGCCAGTCCTGGTGTGTGGCATCTAGCTGGGTGCCATGCCATGTGCCTAGCTATACTTCACTATAGTTCCTGCCCTTCCCTGATCCCCGATTCATCATCAGTACGTTTCTCTTGGCCTCTGACACATACCCATCCTCTTCTTCCCACTTACACCTTGTACCTGGTCCACTGCCTACAGCAGCTTCAAATGGGTCTCCTTGTTCCCAGATTGGTCCCTTCTATCATCTCTACACAGGAGCCATTCGATGTCTACAAACACAAATCAAATCCTATTACTTTCCTGCTTAACACTATCCACTTCCTTTATGCTTGGAAGTAACCTACCTCCTTATCCAGGTCTACAAAGCACCTCAGTATGGTCTATCTCATCCCTTCCTCTCCTCCCCCGGTTATGTTCCTAAGGTCTCTGTCATATGTTTTTGCTGTCCCTCAAAGATGCCAACCTTCTCTGAACCTCAGGGTAGTTACAATGTGTTTCCTTCTTCTCAGTTCCTTCAAGTCTCCCCTCAAAGCTCATTTTCTCAGAAAGCCTTCCTTGATCAGCTTTTTATTATCCTACCTTGGCCAAGGTTACAGCTCAGGAGCTGCCCACCATCAATGACTGGTTGCTGTGGGAGGTGGAGTGATGGCATTGGTATGAAGACCCCAGCTTCTGGGGCATCTGAGTGGCTCCGTCGTTAAGTGTCTGCCTTCGGCTCAGGTCATGATCCCCGGGTCCTAGGATGGAGCCCTGCATTGAGCTCTTTGCTCGGCGGGAAGCCTGCTTCTCCCTCCCTCACTCCCCCTGCTTGTGTTCTCTCTCTCACTGTGTCTCTATCTGTCAAATAAATAAAAAATCTTAAAAAAAAAAAAAAGACGCTGGCTTCTCATATGCTCCACACTTAGTCTTCGAGTACCTCTTTCCTTGCTTACCACCTGCTTCCCCCAGTGGCACATACTTTCCTTGAGAACCCAGATTAAGTCTTCCTTACCACTGTATCCCCAGCCCCTGGAAATATGCCCGGCACATGTTTGGTGCTCGATCCATTTTTAGCAAGTGAATAAAAGAATGAACTGATCTAGAATTTGAAAACTCTTCTATCTGTTCTCAGATCCAACACATTTATTTATTTATCCTGTGGTGTCCTCTTCAAGGGATGCCCTGTCACTCTGGGTTTTGAGATTTTGGTAAACAAGACCATCTTCTCATTATGCCTACACATGGTTATTTAAATCCTTTGAGAAACCCGCATCTTTCTATTCTGAGGAGGCTTTTTTGGCACATTTTAATGAGAGTCTTTCCATTTTCTTGATCTTTTAAGTTGGAATTCTCCTCCATTTTTCTGCCATTCTTGAGGCATGTTAGCTATAATCACATGGAGTATCTCCATGGAGAACTCACAATAGTCTACGAAAATAGTGATAAGGCACGTTTGGTTAATTTCTGGGGTTCTACTTAACGACATTGTGCTTTTTGCAGCCCTCCTCTCCTCTCTTTCCTTAGCGACCCCATGGATATACATGTCCAGGCATTAGTTTATACTAATCTCAGGGCCAGTTTCTGGTTTGTAACCAGGAGCTCAGAGATAATCTTCCTACAAGCCTAGAAAGATTTTTTTTTTCTTGGTAAATATACTTGTTCCTTATCTGTCACTTCTCTGCCCACCTACAGAGCAGTTTGTCTTCATAGGTTTGGTATCTCTGCAAACATAAAGATTTCATGATGCATTTTCTCTTCCAAATCACTTTTAAAAGAATATGAGAATAGTTTTCATCTCTGAAAAATCTTACGTATATGCTCCTCCACCCAGAGAAGAATCCATTTATCTTTCTTTACCCTCCCTCCTGCTCTGTGACAAAAGAGTCCTGTCTCATACAC
Organism: Taxidea taxus jeffersonii; assembly: GCA_003697995.1. NCBI lineage: Eukaryota > Metazoa > Chordata > Mammalia > Carnivora > Mustelidae > Taxidea > Taxidea taxus. The sequence goes on along the minus strand of RCUC01097403.1, from coordinate 8,114 downwards.
CTTTCTTTATTTCCTTATCTTTGGTGCTTCAACAACTTCAGGAAAGTCTGATGAGTTGCATTTACCATGATGCTCAATGGGGATCATGTTGACAATTCCAGATGGTAATATCCTGCACCCTTGGACCCATTTATCAGTATTAATCAAATCACATGTGCTGGTATTTTGTGTAGTTCCTTCAAAGTTAACCATTCCAAACCATGTTTTAGAAACAGACATTTTTTCTTAATTTTTTTTTGCTGGGGGGGAGATCAGAGCAAAAATTGGGTTCTCCAGCCTATCTTATTGCCTTTCCCTTGAGTAGACTTTTCACACCAAGGGGGATACACTGATCCTCTAGTTGTTTTCATTTAATTAATTAATTACTTAATTAATGAAATTGTTTTCCTATTGAGGTGAGATTCACATAACATAAAATTAACCATTTTAATGGCATTCAGTTCATTTACAATATTGTACAACCACCTCTATTTTGTTCCAAAACATTTTCATCATCCCAAAAGAAAACCCTGTACCCATTAAGCAGTAATTCACATATCTCTGTTCTCCTACTCCCAGCTCTTGGTAACCACTAATCTGATTTCTGTCTCTAAGGATTTTCCTATTATGTATACTTAATGTATAATTAATATGGAATCATATGCTATGTGACATTTGTGCTTCATTTCTCTCACTTTGCATAATGTTTTCAAGTTCATCTCCATTGTAGTATTATCAGCATTTCATTCCTTTTTAAGGCTGAATACTATTCCAGTGTGTGTGTGTCATATACAAAATATACATACACCACATTTTGTTTATCCATTCATACACTGAGGGGCATCTGAACTGTTTTGATCTTTTGGTTATTGTGAATAATGTGGCTTTGCACATTTGTGTAAAAGTATTTCAGCACTTGTTTTCAATTTTACGGGAGATATACATAAGAGAATTGCTGGGTCATCGGGTAATTCTATGTTAAACTTGTAGGGGAACCTTTAGCTGCTCTCTAAATGTAGAAAATGATCAACGTTGAATTCCTAGCAAGGTCAAACTCGGGTCAGCCCTAAACATATTACCAGTCTCCTTTCATCCTACCCGTGTTAGGAGATTGTTTTTGAAAACTTCGAGCTTACAGGAACAAAAAGCATCATCAGAGGGCCAAGTAGCAGTAGTTACAGAAAGAGTAATAATACTTCCTAGCTTACAGAATATTTTCAACACACCAAGTCAACAGGTTCTCATTTTAGGAAAGGGGTTTTAATGGAAAACTACTAGGGTTTATATCCTAGGAACGGGATATATCCATGACATTTTTATAAAAAATTTTTCTGGTTAGTACATATTCTGAGCACTGTATTATAAACAGTACTTACTCATCAGGCCCAAATACCACAGACCCGATGAATGAATCTGAGCATGGATAAATTTCTAAAGTTCTGGAAACTTGGAGAAAAATTATGTTTAGACAAAAATTATGTTTTATCTTAGAAGGCAAATTCAGAGAGTTTCTCTAGCAAGGGTTTGGAGAAATCCTAGGTTTTCTACTTCTGTTGTGAGATCAGAGAGGGTCTAAAATATAAGATCTTGAAGTATCTTCTTTGGATCACTGAGTGCATTTGTATATTATTAGCTTTAGGTGGGGAAAGCATATAATGATACTTGGGAAATCCTGGAGTAAAGAGAATTTAGGGGATTACTACAGGATCCTCACAAGTCTTTAATATCTTAAATATCCCAGTACTCTACATATAACATTTATCATTCTGCTTATTTGGTCATGTTAGTTTTATACCATCTACTTTCCTAGGCTTAAAACCAGTATTCCATAGGGGTATATGTTTGAGAAAGAAAATTCTAATTCATTTCCCTATATTTTTGAATGATTACACTAAGGCCTGGAAAGAAATTAAAAGCAAACCAACCGGAGTGTCTGGGTGGCTCAGTTGTTAAGCATCTGCCTTTGGCTCAGGTCATGATCCCAGGGTCCCTGCTTGGCAAGAGGCCACTTCTCCCTCTCCCACTCCCTTTGCTTGTGTTCCCTCTCTCACTGTGTCTCTCTCTGTCAAATAAATAAATCTTTTTTTTTTTTTTTAAAGCAAACCAACCAAACCACCAATAATGGTTATTTCCTAGATTTTTGTAGGTTCTTAAGACCTAGCGGGAGGATGGTGGGAAGGAAGGGAGGGGTGATGAAAGGGAGGGAGGAAGATAGGAGGAAAAGAAGGAAGCTATATTATGACATAAAAATGAAAAGGGACAGATGAAGTCTTTTATGGGATTTCTTCAAAACAAAACTGATATACTGGAATTCTTGCATAGCTAAGAATAATTCTTGAGAGGGAGAGAAAATCTTAAGCAGGCTCTATGCCCAGAGAATAAGCCCAATGTGGGGCTTGACGTCAAGACCCTGATCATGACCTGAGCCGAAATCAAGAGTCGGACACTCAACTCACTGCACTACCCAAGCAATTCTAGATGTGGGGACCGGCGGAGGAGAAGGAAAACAAGAGACAAAGAAAGAACAACTACTCCTCATTTTTGTGTGTTAGGGATTTTCTTCCACATCCACAGTGTGTAGAGATTTCTAACATTTAAGTTTGGGGGCTCTGTGGCTTTTATTTATTCCTAACACTCAAATAAAAGATAGTTATCTTTAATACAATTTCTTTCCCCATTTGAATTTATATCAGACCCTTTGAGACAGGAGCAAGTTTATAAAGACCTATCAGTGTGTTCACCCACATTTCTTTCTATGCATAATATCCATAGGTACAATGTTTTCTTCTTATTTAGCACTCTTCTTGAAATGATATAAGAGCTTTTTGGGGATATTAATTAAACTTTAGAGCAACCCCTGTGACATGTGTGTCTGCCTACATATATCTGTTGGACACTTAGGAATTAATGCTTTGCGGAAATGTGCCATTTAAGGGTGTTTGTAGGCTAGCCACAGTCACTGACAAGGCACCGAACAGATCCATACATTTCAGTCGTCAAAAAAATGCCATTAAAAAAGGCAACCATCATTTAGCATCAACATGTAAATATTGCCACGGTGCTTAATATACTCTCAAGCAGGTCCTGCAGTGTCCCTGTCACAAAACGAGTCCCAGGGAAGCAGGTTCTGAAAGCTTGGCTTCCTCGAAAGGCTCCCGGTTTCCTAAATGCTGGGTTTCCTAGGGCTCCAGGCAAGGCTTTTTAAAAATTCAAGTGTCAAGGAAAACTGTCATGCATGTTTGCCTTAAGTACCCGAAAAGCTTGTCACTGCCATCTTGGAAGTCTTGATGAAGACGCGGTTGGACATGCCAAGACACGGTAAATTGAAAGCTGCCTGACACGGAGGTGGCCTGTTAGACTAACAGCCAGGTGCCCGCCTCCAGGCATTTTCTTTGCAAGCGGCAGAATTAAATAAAACCAAAGGAGAGTCTCGTCAGAGTCTCGTCTTTGCAGACATCTTAGAGGCTTGGACTTGAACTGGGGTCCTTTCCGGCTTGATAAGAGGTTAAGGGGCTACATGAAACAGGAAGCACAGTCAGCATTTCTGTGAGGGCAGTGGGAAGCGGGGAAAGAGCGGTGGATGGAGAGGGCAAAGGTCAAGAAGGAAGAGGAAGGTCAAGGTCAGTGTTAGGCTGACATTGCACCTGCTTGTTCTAGGAGGCTGAACAAGGCAGTGGTGAACCAGTGAACTATTGGCAGCAAGTGAGGTTCAGAGCCCAGTCATCTGGGTGGCTTTGGTAGAACAATTTGTTGAATCTCAGTTTCCTCAGGTGAAACAATGGAAAATGTTGCATAGGGATACTATGTGCATTACATGGGCTCAGCACATTCTTGCCACTAAAGAGACCGTTAATAAATTCTGGCTTTTACTGTTCTGGAGGGAACTATCAATGATCCCATAAACTGCCTCTTTGGAGGACAGATCTTTCCTTCTGGTCCAGCCCCCTTTCCCTTCCTTCCTTCCCTTCTCCTTTCTTTCCTTGAACACGAGATCCTTTGGTTAACTGGTATAAACTTTTATTTCTTATCTTTCTGGTGTGTCAGCTGAGGCTTTTCCTACCTCTCACTGCCAATGTGACTATAATACAGCTTCGCAGGCTCCCCGTCCCACAAAGAACAGACCATAAGGTACTTCACTGGGCCCAGAAGGTGGCCCTGGCATGGACCACAAGACCTTTCTAGCACTGTCTCCTGAGTTCCAGCCCAGCTGGAACCCAGAATGCTTGCATACTCTTGCTTTTCTGGCTTTCTTCTCTTACCTCTTCCTGGAGTGCCCTTTGGATGGGGTATACTTTTCCATCAAAATGGGAATCAGACACCATTCCTGCTAGCTAGGTTTCCCCGACCGGGTAGATGGGGTATCCCCAACACCCTGTGTTCCCATACCACCCTTTTATAGTGTTTTATATTACTATAAATTATTGACTTAGCTGTCTTTCTCCCACAAGACTGCAACTGCTGGGGGACAAGGGACATGTCTTTTTTTACTTTACGCTCAACACCTTGCATGGTGGTCAGCCCCTAATAGAACCACCATAAACGTTGGCTGCATTAAGCTGAAGTCCTATGAACACAGCTGCTAATGGGATTACCAATGGGAGGTGGGAAATAAAAAAATCCTTATTTAGCATAAAATCGGAGTTGCAGATAAAGAAACTATGTAAGTTTGGCCTGAGGGCCTCTTATTGGCAGAACCTTCACATACTTATTTCACAAAAGGGGCTGACTTCATTGCTGGATTTTCAGGCCCTTGATCATAAACACTCTCCTATAATAGTTAGAGCAATGATACTGCTGTACTAGGCATTTCTCTTGGGGACTCAGAAACTTGACTGAGTCATCTTAGATATTCGTATAATATCCCCGTTAGGTGGATAGAGGCAAGGTAGACAGGGAGAAGAGGCAAATTTAAACATTGCCAAATTATAAATGAGAAAACAAAAGGCAGCAAAAGTTAGGTATGTTGAATCACGTAGGCCACGTTGTGGCACAATTTGGGAATAAAGAGAAGGGCCCTACAGCTAGAACCACGGGAAGTGAGTGAGTCAGATTTTCCCCACAGCTATGCCTCGCCCTCACACTACACCTGGCACATTAGAAGGGGAGTTGAGTTCCTCGAGTATTCTAGTATTATTTGATACATGATTCCTTGAAAAGAAAGTTCGTTCAATTCTATGTTTAAAATCCAATACCGTAAACTTCAGGGCTCTTATTTTAAGCCCATAAAAGTAAATTCAACCCATTAAAGAAGGAGGAATAAGGAGAGACGGGAGCATTTGAGTTGAGATGAACATAATTTGGCACAATCCATCAAAATTTAAAAGGCACATTATACATACCCTTTGATCCAGCAATTTCACTTCCAGGAATTTGACTCTTGAACATAATCATGTAAGTATGCAAAGGAAGTTATATACATAAGACTCTTCATTATGGTTTTGTTTGTAATAGCAGAAATGTGAAAGTGATCTAAATGTCCATAAAGGAGAGATTGGTTAAATAAATTACGGCATTCCAGAATATTACACAGATTTTAAAATAAGAATGAGGTAGGTCCCCATGAAATTACCTGAAGTGATTTCCACCATATTTCATGAAGTTAAAAAAGGAAGTTGCCAAATGGTGTGTATAATACAGTCCCATTTACATTCAACTTAAAAAAAATATGCTCAGACATCCAAAAACATTTTGGGAAGCCTAAAATAATAAACCTTCAAAGGAGATTTCCTTGAAAATAGAAGGGGAAGTGCAGGGAATATTACTTTCCATTTTCTATCTCCCTAGTTGTTGAATATTTTTACCAAGAGAATGTATGCATTTTGAAATATAGGAGTGGAAAGACCAAATCTGTTGCAATATGGGCTCTGATCTTTGTCAAATTTGTCAAATTCTTGACAACTCTTTTGTCGGAGGAAATGGAGAAACAATATTGTGCAGGGGGAAGAGGCAACAAAATCCCATCATCGGGCTGGGAACAGTGAAGCACGGCAAGGTATGCTTGAGCTACAGGCCTGCTTTATCTCACTACTTGGACATTCAGAGTGGGAGGCCTTCACCAGTCATCTGGGTCTCACTCCCCTCCCATAAATAGATACTGGACTGTACTAGGTAATCTTAACATGGCTTCCAGGTTCAAAGTATTGCCTCTGTGCTGCCGAATGATTTCCAATTCTCTTAATTGATCAAGCCAACCTCAGTCATGTTTACCTTGACTCCTTCTCCTAGTCTGCCTTCTAGGGTAGTGGTCAGAATCAAGAGATCAACTTCCCAGAAGATGGCATGTTCTTATTTCTGTATTCTAATCACCATACCCTTTCTTCTCGGTCTCTTGCTCTCTGACTCTGACTCTCCCTCTGTGCCCAAAACAGTCTTTGGCTTTAGTTCTATAGAAAATTCTACAATTCCTCTTTCCCGAAATGAATGGTACCATGAACTTGAAGACGCATATTAGAGGCAGGACATGAGGAGGCTGCTCACTGCTTGCCTATTTCTAGACAAGGCCAACAATGGGGAAGACTCAGAAAACAAAGTATGTGTAGACACACATGGACTGTGTCCTTGCAACTTGTCTCCCAGCCACATCATTATTATGAAGTTCTAGGTGCATTTAAACGTATGTGTGCTACCTTTTCCCCTATGACACTGAGTTTGAGTATTCCTAGTAATGCCACATTAAATCACAGGGGTGTAAATAGTGGTGGGCATAATTACTGACATTAGGATGTGTTACATTTTAGGACAAAACTTTTTGTCTAATTAAATGTAGAACTATTAAATTGTCACCTACACTGGCCCATTGTGGAGCTGACCGACCCCTGCAAAATGTCCTACCTACGATTTTCACCGCAAAGAAGATAAAATGCATTGCCTAGAACAGAAGCTTGCAGCATGGGGTTAAATGATTTCCATTCGTGGTTTTATTAAAAAAGCAAAACCAAAAACTGTCCAAAGCAATTCAATTTTATAAAGGTAAAACTGCATCCTGAGCCATTTTCAGGAGAATAGGAAATGCATCGAGTTGTTTTGAGTTAACTTTCTCATCATGAGCCCTCGTAAAGAGCACTGGTTAGTAAGACAATAAATGAGCATGTTCTAATTAGAAAATGTGGAATCCAAGCAGTTTTGCAGGAAAGAAGATGATAGCTTCAAAGAGACATCAGGAGACTAATAAAAGTTAAAATGCATTAAGTGGCCACAGTGAACTCAAAGGTAAAGTCGTGAGATGTTTGAGAAGTGAACCAGAGAGGGCAATGAATCAGAAGGGGATGGAAATTAGTTGGTGGAACTTATTCTTTCTACTTCATATTAGAATCAGCTGTAAACCCCCTTCTGTGTCCAGGCAACTGAGATAACCTGATGCCCCTAAAATTCTCCGACTCCCTGATCCTGGCCAGAACTATGTGTGCCCAGAGGAGAAAATCACTATCATTGGGCAATGTGAGAAGGCAGCTGGGCTAGGACAAAACTAGCATTGAACTTTATTTTATTTTATTATTATTAGTTTTTTTGCCTGCCAAGCCTCCATTTTATGGTCTCCTAAAATCATGGTGCTCAGTTATGACCATGACATGCTTCATGCTATGCTACTCTACACGGGTGCGTGATCCAGGTCTAGCCAATCAACACGGTCTGTTCTCTAGGCCTTGGGGAGTGGGTCCACTGTAGGTATGTGACCATTGTTGAGTTCAATGAAAATTTAATGAAGGGAATGTTGTTGAAGCATCAGAAAGAAGACTTCCTTTTTCTGTTAGGTTTCTAAGGTATGAGAACATAGCCTGAAGTTCCAACAAAGATCTTACAAATTAAGAACGATGGTGGGAAAGAGAGAAAAGCGAAGCTGAGGGACAGATTCCTAATGCCTGAGTTTCTTTCCATGAATCCAGTTCTTCCAGAATCTTGATTCTGTCCCAGGCCCTTCATCTTCCCAAGTTCCCTTTTCCCAACATGCCAAAAAAGGACAACAATATCTATCTCACAGGCTTCCACTCAGATAATATAAAGTGCCTATTATGATACTTGGCACAAAGCAGTTATTCAAGGGATGATGATATCTAAAAAGCAAAACCAAAGGGAGTGTTCAGTTGTTTCCAGGAAGTAAAAAAATATCTAATAGGGCCACAATGTCTCCTCACATG
>RCUC01097402.1:0-26003 GCA_003697995.1 Taxidea taxus jeffersonii | reverse complement strand
GGGGGGGCGGGTAAGACACTTCTCTCTGGGCTCCACTGACCCCATGCTAACTGTGTGGAAGGGACATATGCCTCCAGGGTGAGGGTATCTGACCTTTCTTCCCACACAGGAGGGCCCAGAGGAGTGGGGATGGGGAGGAGAAAGAGGCCCAAAATAAGAGAGCCCAAACAAGGAGAAACCAAAAGATGGGAGACCCCCCAAAAGGCACTTCCTAGACTGGAAAATTTTGCCCTGCACACCATAAGCCTATTCATAATCCCTCAGTCCCTCTCCTGCAACCTTCCTTCTCCTTCTGTCTGTATACCTGGCTGAATTCTGCTCAGGACTCAACTTACCCTCCTGGCCGGGCCAAGACAAACAGTACCGTCTTTGGCTGAAAACATCCCTGGGGAGCCCTCATTACAGCTCATCACACCCCGTTTCCCCTGTCACCAAGTGAGGCTGCAGAAGTCCTTGTGAGCACAGTGTGCCCCCTGCAAAACACCCCAGTCTGATACCCAACTCAGAGAATGTTCTCGAAGTCTGAGTTCTGTCCCATTGCAGGCAAAGCCTTGTCTGGCACTGTCATTATTGTGCTGGAGAATCTGGGAGAAAATTCTGAATGTGGTGGGTCCACTAGAGAGGCTGGATGCACACACATCCAGAGTTCAGTACACCAGAGGGGAGAATCAGCGCCCTCAGTGTCAGTCACAGGGGACTTCCTGGTGGAAGGGGCTTCATTGTGCTTCTGTAGAGCCCCTGTATCACCTCACTCACACAAGGGCCAAGCCACCACTGAGATGCATCAAGGAGCTCATGGTTTCCCCCTGGCCTAGAGTGTGAAGATCTTTCCTACCCTCAACCTCAGACCCTCCTGCTGTGGTTGGAACCTTCTAGTATTTCAGGCTTCCATTAAACATCACTTCATTGGAGCAGCCCCTTCTGAGACCACTAAAGCTAGAGAAGTTTCCCCCATTAATTGTCCTCATAGACCTCCTTGGTTTTTCTGCAGAGCTCTTACTGTCTTTGTTGACAACTCTTATTTTCCCTGTAGTTAATTGTCTTTATCTTGGTGTGGGAGAGGGAGCTTGGTTTTTTGTGTTTTATGCTTATCATCAATTCAATTCCCCTCTCCCTGAGTTGGGTAAATGTCCTCTCAATATAAGTAAACACATGAAGTACTGCGTCAGTTTTATTTTGGAGAATCTCTCCCTGAGCCTTCGGACCTGCTCCCATCCGGTTTATTTGGACGGCAGCAGGGCCGTGGGCGTAGGGGATGGCCCACCTCCATTGCTCTGGGGTCCGTTACTCAGCTCTTGGGGCTGGGACCTCTTGGTTCCTGGATCCCCCATCTTCCCCTTCTTAGTTTCCACTTTTCCTTTGGCAGAACCCGTCCTCCAACACCTTCCAGAGAAGGTTCGTGGAGGGGTGTCTGGAGACCCGCCTGTCTGAAGACTCTGGTGCCACCCCCTTCCAGTGACAGTCGGGCTGGGGGTATAGAACTCCAGAGGGAGATCTCTTCCCCACAACGTTAACGGGGGGCCCTCCCTTCGAAGCTGTTGCTTTGCTGTTGCTTCCAGCACTGGTGTGTGTGGCGGGGGGGCTCCCTGGTGGGTGGGGCATCTATTCTGTGCCCACCAGCTGGGACGTGTCTTTCTGGAAGCCTGTAGGACCTGCTCTGTCCCCTTGTGCTGATAATCCATGGTGCTGTGCCTTGCTGAGGGCCTGCCCTTTCGAATTGGAAATTCACATTCTCCAGCTCTGGGCAAGTTTTTGATGGACTTCTTTACAATTTCCTGACCTCCATTTTCTCTGTTCTCTTTCTTGGAGCCCCAGTTAACCTGATGTGGTGCTTCCCGGAGGGACCCCTCACTTCCTGGTCCTTCCCCTCCTTTGTCACATCTCTGTGCCTTCCTGTGCCTGTTTCGAGGAGGTCTGCTCTCTGTACCATTCTACACTTTTCATAGAGTGTTTTGTGCATACATGCTAAATTTCAAGGATTCTTTTTTATTTGCTGAAAGTTCTCTTTAAAACATGCTGTACCCTGCTCTTGCTTCAGGGATACTATATTTGATTTCTGTGAAGATAGTAATAGCTTTCCCGATTATCTCTTTGGGCTTCCTTCTGTCTGCATGGCCTGTTCCCTTACTGGCTGGCATGTTTGGGTTTGGGACTCTGTCTTTCCTGTTAGAGCTTTCCTAGTTAATTCCCTTGGCAGAAATCTATTCCTCCATGTTTAATGAGAGATCCTTCCACTAGAGAGGAAGCCCACTGAAGGCAGACGTCTTGCCCTCCCACTTGCTGTTAAGCCTCGGCGCAGAAAAAATGTTCAATAAATATTCCTTGACTTGATAAATGGGCAAATTGGGGGCCATCATATGCCAGAAATAAAATACTGTAGAGGTCACTTTCTCTATCCCTTCATTTTACAGATAGGTACCCTGGGTCCAGACTGGGACAGCAATGTGTCCAGAGTCACACGGTGGACATTCCAAGAATATTTCACACAATGTGGGAGAGCCACATTCTATTAGGTGTTTGAGTATGTTCCCAGCCTTCCTGAAGGAGGGGAGTCCTTTTATCCCCATTCCCCATCATCAAAGGCCTTAATGACAGCTGAATACTGGTCTGCCCTTGGAACCCCACTGTGACACGACCATGGGGGCGGAGTGCAGAAAAAGTGACAGAGACCAGGCCACCCAGGCATAACTGAGTCTACACACATTGGTCACTGACAATCCTTACCCACTCTCCAAGATGTGGCCATGCCCCACCTCCACCAGAAAGGACAATAGGGCCATAGGGCAAGGGCCACCATGGCCAAGGTTTCAGCCAAAACCCATCTGGTCCTCCAAGGTACTTTTCAGTGGGCCATACAAGACCACCCCTATAGACCCGAGGGGTGATTGTGCACAGCTACCAGATGTTTATACACCTTCAAGGTTGTGGGCTTATTCCTTCCTAGGCAGCCCCTTTGATCTCCCCACAGCTGTCAAAGGCTGAAAGTTCTTCCTGAAAAGCCCATCCCACAAGAGATCATGTGATCAGGCAGGAGACAAGCCTGAAGTGTGCCCCCCTACCTCCTCCCTGCTCAGGAGCTTTCTGGGGGCTCCTGGGCCACCATCTTCCCTGTCCTGACCTCCTCTGAGCTGGGTTCAAGGCCCTAGGACTGGAGAGCCCTTCTCAGACCCTCAAATCCCTCCACCATCTCCGTGTCCTCAGCAGCACCTCAACAGTGGAAGGTAGAATTGGGGGGTGAGGCGGGGAGGAAAGGGGCCAGGTTTGAGAGCCCTTCCTTCCTGTCCCAGCCCTGGATCCTGTGGGCCACAGTAGTTCATCCTAGAGTGACCCACTGTCCCAGCTCACCTAGGATTGAGGGGTGTTCTGGGATGACACACTTCTTTTGCCACTAAAATCCTGACAGTCCCAGGCATGACTGGTCATCCCAGCAGGGGAGGTGCTCACTTCTTCCCACAGAGATTTTCTTTCCTGTTCCCCCTTCTGCACCCCTGCCCCTGGCAGAGGCCAGCCCCTTTCTCTTCCCATTCTCCCACCCTCCCCGCTCCAGGGGGCTGCCAGCTCTCCCTGACTGAGGCTGCTCTCAGCTGTGACTCCTGCACCCCCCTCCCTGGCCCCCCAAGAGGCCTATCAAGGCCCCATCAGCTTTTCCTGGAAGGCTAAAACCTTCCTCAGATCCCAAAGAGATGGAGAAAATAGAAGGAGAGGGACAGAGCCTCGCAGAGAGAGGCCTGGAGAGAAACTGGGACAGACATGGGAGTGAGAGAAAGCAGAGTTCCCCCAACAACCAGGGCTATACCCCAGGTAGAGAAAGGATGCAAGACACAGGCAGAGGGAGAGGCAAAGAGGGTCTGATGGGCCCTAATGCTGTGGCTGTCTGGCTGCCCCGGGCAGGGGCATCTCCATCCCACCCTGTCTTCCTCCTCAGCTTGAGGGGTTAATTGTGAGGAAGCTCAGCAGCTCCTAGAAATTTCCTGGGGGTTTTCTGGGAGGGAGAGGCCTGCTTGGGCCCTTGACAAGACTACACCTTGGAGGGAACTCTGTGTAGGTGCTTGTGGAAGGGATGGAGATCTGCCCACACCAGGCGATTATGGGATTCGAGAAAGTCTCTTCCTTTTCTGGGCTTCAGTTTCTCTGTCCCGTGTGGGAGGATCTAATGTCCCAGAGCCCTGATATTCCGATGAGTGAGGGGTCCGCGGGCATGTGTGTGTTCATGTGCCATCAATTCTATCCGAATGCATAGGAGCCTTGCTGGGTTTGCGTGTGTGACCGTGGGTGCGGGCACATGGGTGGGTCCAGGGTCAGTGCGTGCATAAGCTCACGGGTGCACCTGAGGTGTGGGTGTCGGGGCAGGGCAGGTCCCCTCCCCTGCGTCAGCTGCCACCCAGAGGCCCAGCCCAGGCAGAGGTGGCCTGGCCCCAGGCTGAGCCCCAGCACACGCCTCACTCCTATTCCCTTTCTCGCTCTCCACCTTCTCCACACACCCTCCAGGACACATAGGTGTGAGGGTCTCAATTCCTCCCACCTTGGAAACCAGGATGTGCCTCAGGGATCTGCCCCTGGCTCTGTCTCGGGTCTCATCTCCACCTGGCTCATGGCGCCTAGTCCCCCCTTCAGTTGCTCGCTCCTCAGGGCCACCCCTATCGCTCTTTTCTCAAACGGGGCTCTGTCCCCTAGTATTTGCGAGGCTCATTCCCTCTTGTCTTTGGAGACTTTGTTCAAAGGCCAGCTCCCCAGAAGGGCTTTTCCAGACCAGCTTATGTATAAAAAAGGCCTGTCTACTGTCTCCTCACATGGCTCTAGCTGTCCCTAGACCCAGCCCTGCCATATCTGGGAGTGTTTCTTGTCCATCTTCACAATCTGAATGTGAGCTCCGTGCGGGCGGGCACTTGCTTCCAAGGGAAGGCTCAGTAAGTTGTTGAACAGATGGATGAAGAATGACCTTTGTGCATCCAGCAGGAAGTCTCTGTCCCCAACCTTCCCCCCCCTTCCCCCAGTGCCCCCCTCTCGCTGGCTGCCCTCCAGCCTGTATTTCTGATCAGCCTCCTGGTGCCATCCCGCCTGCCCTCTCCCGACCTTCCCCTTAGTCTGCCAGGCCATTTTTAGCAGCAGCGCTAACTGGGGCCTATTTCATGAGAATTATTTTTGTTCTTCCCTAGGCCGATCCCACAATTTCCAGGAATCCAGACCTTGGCCACAGCCCAGGGCACATAGCAGATTCCCTTTTTCCACCCCTGCCCCTCCCAAAGGCTAGGGCTAGGATGGGGAGTGTTATGAATGAGAGTATTGGAATTAAGGTTCTATTCAGACGGGGCCAGAGTTACAGGGTTAGGATTCCAGTCCCTACGTAGCTGTGGGGCGCTCAGCATGAGCCAAGGTCCATTTGCTGGCTGGAAAGAACAGGACTAGATGTCGGTGCAGGTGAAGCAAGATGGGGGGGGCGGGTAGTGCAACCCCGAGGGTGAAGCAGGGATATGGGGTGCGAGATGGGAGAGTGGCAATAGCCCCTGTGGCTTGTAGCGGAAGTGGAAATGAGGCAGTAGGGAGAGGACGAGAGGGTGACTGTGAAGACAGCTGAGCAGAGAAGCCGGGAGACAGGGCAGGGAGAGAGAGCAGCAGGCAGAGGCTGAGCCATGAAGAGAACAGGGGTGGGAGAGGCCGTGGACAGCCAGGAGCAAGGTTGAGCCTTTGGCCGACAGCAGAGTCATTTGGCCCAGTGGTCACTGCTTCTCATCAACAGGTAAGGCTGTGGTGAGGTTTCCCTGCCTCCCCCGCTTCCACCAACCAGAAAGAGGCTGCAGACAGGGCCCCAGGCTTCTCCCGGACCTGAGGGGCTCACTCAGGAGTGCGAGTGGGAGGTGCATCTAGAGACAGAGGGAGGGGAAGAGCCCCAACCCAGAGCTGCTGACCACAGGGAGGGCAGGCAACAGGACATTGCTGACCTCAGTCCAAGACCACCTTTCGGGGGAGACCAGAAGGAGACAAGGGGCCAGTCTGCTGGGGAGGTGACATCGGCTGCTGAGGCCTCTGGGTCCAGGCTGCACAAGCCAATGAGGGTTTTAGAAGCTTCTAGAAGAGAGGTGAGCCTTGGGGTCAGGAAGAATCAGGGAGTGTTTGGGAACTTGAATAATTTTCAAAACAAAATAAAGAATGCAAATGTTAACACAGGAAATCAAACGCCCCCTCTCTCCTTTCCTCCTCTCCCCCTCATCCATCCCCCAGAGGTAACAATTTGGGATGGTTTCTGTTTTTAGTTCTGCTGTGGTTACACACTAGGCCAGCCCATAACATTTGTAGGGCCTGGGGCAAAGGACATTTGGAGGCACACATACCATATGTCTAAATAGTTAAAAGTTATAAATCTTACAAACTGCGTAATACGTTTTATTCTCCTACCTTGAGAAATGTTCTTCATCATTAAAGGCCAAGTTCAACTAAGAGTTCTTGGATTTCTCAGAGGCCCTCACCAGAGCTAGGCAGGCAGCCCCAAGCCCCAGCCCCCAACCTGCAACTGTCCTGTTTCTCTTCCCATGCCTGGCTCCATCCTGTACCATGCAGGGCCCTATGCATGCAAGGAAGGAAGGTGGGTAGGTAGACACCCCATTCTCCAGCCTGAGCTCTGTCCACATCCCCAGCCACCCTCAGACTGACACACACCTTGGTATATTCCTCCCTGGGGAGGAGGGGTCAGGGTGAAAGGCTTACAGAGGTCCTGGAAGCAGGCTCAGACCATTTCATTTAGGGAGAGAATTCCTCCAAGACTGGTATGGAAGGAAGGATGTAAGCTCTAGGCGGAAAAGTCCCCTTGGAAAGGCATGACCAAGGTAGGCTTGCCAGAGAAAAAATCAGAACACCCGGTTAAATTTGAATTTCAGATAAAGAAAAATGATTTTTTTAGTACAAGTATGTCCCAAATATTACATGGGACATATTCATGCAAAAACAAACAAATAAACAGAAAACCCTATTCATCTTTTATCTAAAACTCTACTATATTTGGTAACTCTATGCCAAAGGAGGGCCAGAGCAGAGCCCTCTGAATTACGGGCCTCCCTGCGTAGACTGACATTGACCAATATAAGTCTAAATGACAAGCACAGACTACCAGGTTTCAGTGTAGAAACCTTAGACAACATCTAGTGACTCCCTGTTATGCGCTGAATTGCATTTCTTTCAAAAAGGCACGTTGAAGTCTAAACCCCAGTCCCTCCGAATGTGACCTTACTTGGAAATGGGGTCTTTAAAAGAGGAATCAGTTTCTGTTAAGTCACCCAGTTTTGGGTACAGTGTTTTGGCAGACCCAGGAAACTAATACATACATCTACAAGGTAAGTTTCAGCTCACTTACGTGCTCATATTCTCCCCTCCCTTTGTCCTTCTGGTTGTTGCTAGTTAAAATATTCTTGGTTCATCTATTGGCAACATCTGTGCCTTAAACAATGCCCCTTACTTCCTGCTCTGT
Source organism: Taxidea taxus jeffersonii (assembly GCA_003697995.1). Classification (NCBI taxonomy): domain Eukaryota; kingdom Metazoa; phylum Chordata; class Mammalia; order Carnivora; family Mustelidae; genus Taxidea; species Taxidea taxus. Next base: position 18,544 of record RCUC01097402.1, on the reverse strand, counting down.
GGTGTGGAGATGCTATCTGATAATTTCCCACTGTAGAACATGAGAAACCTTCCACTCTCCTCTTTCCTCTTCCCCCAACTCTTCAACCTTTCAGCCTATCTGTAAGAGTCTTACGTTTGCATTTTAAAAGATGATAATGTTTAAGCAAGTTTTGAAGTCAAAATCACAACAGCTGTGTTTTGTCCATATATTGATTTTAAAAGTAAAACAACAACAACAACAACAAATCGATATTACACTCTCATGCCTGTGTGGTACTGAGCCAAGGAGTATGTACTTCAGAATTACATTTCCTGTCCTTCTGTTCATTACATTACCTCTTCCTTCTGGCATCATGTTGCCCAGGCTACTTGAAGGGTGACAAAGAACATATCAAGGTCAAATGTATGCTCCTTCGATAGCTCAAAGGCATACCACATATTGTTTGCATGCCATGGCTTTTTGTGCAGCTTTTGATATTCCTGCAGTTTCTAATTGCGTTCTTTATTGTTATTATCAAAAGAATAATATGCTTTCACCAAATACTAAAAATGACTCAGCTTTGAACACATCTCCTTACACTGACATTGCCTGGTATTTTAGCCCCTGCTTTCCTTAATTACTTGCTATTGACGTGTGAGCACCTTCTGTTTACTTTGTTTTTCAAGCAGCTAAAAGGCTTTGAAACCCCAAAGCTTTCTCAGTTGTAGGACTCAGAATGAAGCGGGGTTTGCAAGGGCATCTAATCAAAGAGCCCATTTGAAGCTTCATGCTCCTCCCACTACCTGATCTTAATGTTCCTTCTAGAATACTATCAATGCTGGGGAACTTCTACTCCAAGGAGGCCCACTGCTTTGGTAAAGTTTTGAGGTCCCCTTCTTGGAAGATCTACAACCATCACTTGTCTTTTCTGGTCCCCCATCTGACCATTCCTGGCTCAGCAACTTCCCCCAGGGAGCTCCTAATCAGGACAACATTGTGTTGACTTATCTTTTTTTTTTTTTTTTAAGAGTTTATTTATTTATTTGTCAGGAGGATAGAGAGAGGGAGGGAGAGGGAGAAAAGAAGAGAGAGAGAGAGAGAGAGGGCATGCACAAGCAGGGGGAGCAGCAGGCAGAGGGAGAAGAAGACTCCCTGCTGAGCAAGGAGCCCTGATGTGGGGACTTGATCCCAGGACCCTGATCTGAGCCAAAGGCAGACACTTAACTGACGGAACCATCCAGGCGTCTCGTGTTGTTTGTCTTTATCTTCCTTTTTGACAAGGCTCACACCTGAGATGATGCCTATTGCCCACACCGGAGAATGAGAGTTCTCCTTCCCTGGCTGGTCTTCCTGTTCTTCCCATTGTGCACTTGAGCTTTGAGCTCATCTCTTTCTCAAGGAGGAAGGCTGGCCAGTGGGTAGGAAGGGAGTAGAAGGGAGTAGTGGGGAGCATCTTGACCAGCTAGCTTCTGAGATATGGTAGCTGTTAGGCTGGGTGTGGGGGACCTCAAATGCCAGGGTGAAGGCACCTTTCTGAGCGTCCACAGCAGCCACACCTAAAACCCTATCTCTTCCAGATAGTTCCTCTATTGTTTTTCTAGCCAAAACCCTGGAAGAGGATTATGGAAAACAAAAAAGAACCCAAAAATTAATTATTCCTGTTTTTAGCCCTTTTTTCTTACCTGAGGCAGAAATTCCCCAAAATATTATCTACCATTCTGTAAATACCTACTATGTGCCAGACCCTTGATACATCATATCTCCTTACAACCACACAAAAGGTGGGTATTTTCCTTGCCCATTCCGGAGAAGAGAGCACTAAGGCTCAGGCTAAGAAACTATGAACGTCCCCCTGGTTAGGACATCAGGGGAGCGGAGTGCAAACCGATTGATGTCTGTCTGATTCTCCAGCTTGAGTTCTTCAATTCCATTGAGGGGCCTCACAGGCTGGATAGGAAGGGGCTCCAGCAGAAGAAGGCAGGATGGAAGACATGAAGGTGACATCTGACCAAAATCCCCAGCCCTGCAGAGGGCCAGTGAGAGCTGGGACACAGGAAGGGAGCCGAGCTTTTCTCCTGTGGGCACTGAGGAGCCAGTGCGGCTGCGCGGATGGGTGGCCACTGGGGAGGGCTGGGAATGATGAATTCGGCCTGGCACAGATAAGAAAGGATAGAAAGTAGGGGCATGGGGGGGTGTTAGGCAGCTTGGCAGCGGCCCCAGAGGAGGAGCAGTGGGGCGGATAGGTGTGAGGGGGTGAGGGAGTGACCAGATGGGCCACAAACTGGGCCTAGGGTAAGCAGAGGGGGCTTCCCCCCCAGACTGGCAGGAAGCCTAGTCAAGGCTCCAGGACCATGTCTGCAAAGGGTGGGGGGAGGGGGCAAGCCTGGCAGTCTAGGGACTCTCCTTCATTCATTCCACTGTCTCTCTTGGGCTCCTGTCAGGAGGCAGGCAGTGAGCCAGGTTCTGGTGACAGAGGAGGTGACAAGATTGACAACAGATAGATGGGCAGCTCATTGATGCCCCCCCACTCTGAGAATAAACTTTTGAGCAAGCATCGCCTCTCCCCTCTACCATTCCTTCCTTCCTCTTGGGAACTTTCAGGGCTGTGATGTGAGCTTCTGGGGGAGGGGAGAGTCTGGGTGAGCCCCCCCAACTCTTACACTCAGCCAGAACCAGATTCATTACCCCGAATATGCTCAGTGTCACACACATTCCCAGGCCCCTCGCCCCACCTGTCCCATTCTCCAGCTCCACAGGAAGAATCGCTTTCTATTTCTTTCTGTCTCCGTTCCATTTGAGACAGTTGTGACTGTCCATCAAAGCAGCTGCGGTGGAATATTTAAATAACGAAATACCCCTGAGCATCTATTAGAATGGCTGAAAAAGGAAAAACATTTAAACTCGAATTATCCAGTGCTATAACTCATCTCGCTGGTGCGGGGAACGCAAAATGGCACAGCTACCCTGGGAAACAATTTGAGAGTTTCGCACGAAATGAAGCATGCATTTACCATCCAACATACAAATTTCCGCCTAGGTAGTTACTCGGGAAAAAAGAAAAACTATGTTCACATGCACATAATCACCGAAAAACGAACATAGCAAGAATGTCCATCAGCTAGTGAATGGGTTTAAGAAAAAAATAACAGGGGTGGATCCATCCTACAAAATACTCCTTAGAGTAATAAAAAGAATAGATCTATTGAGAAGCACAACTCCAATGACTCCCAGCATAATACTGAGTGACAAACAGGATGACCAGCTTTTAGAAAGACAACCCAAGGGGCGCCTGGGTGGCTCAGCCATTAAGCGTCTGTCTTTGGCTCAGGTCATGATCCCAGGGTCCTGGGATTAAGTCTGCATGGGGCTCCCTGCTTGGCGGAAAGCCTGCTCCTCCCTCTCCCACTCCCCCTGCTTGTGTTCCCTCTCTCGCTGTGTCTCTCTCAGTCAAATAAATAAATTAAATCTTTAAAAAAGAAAGAAAAAAAGAAAGAAAGACAACCCAAGGGGCACCTGGGTAGCTCAGTTGGTTAAAGCGACCCACTCTTGATTTTGGCTCAGGTCACGTGATCTCGGACTCTGCTTGTCTCCCTCTTCCTCTGCCCCTCCCCCAGCCCTTTTCTCTCTCTCAAATAAATAAATAAATCTTTAAAACAAAGAAAAGTAAACAAAAAAAAAGAATGATAACCCAAGACACAGCCATGCCATGCCAGACCACAAAAATCCATACTGTAATATATAATAAATAGTTATACATTTATGTGGCATTACTTTAATACAAATTTACTATACATGATATGAAAACAGATATTTCTTTGAAATTACATATTATTCCATATTTTTACTTTCTGCTGCATAAATGCTATTAGTTAAACAAAGCAACAATTAACAGCGGCAATTGATGCCAATTAATAGTAGAACTAACTAATATGTAATATGTGTGAGAATAATGTAACAATACTTATATACTATTTCTATCCTCCAATACTGTAATGTATTTTAACATTTTACACTGTGTTGGATATTTACATTTTACAGACTAATAATGTATATTCTCAAGATACATAGATGTAAGACTTCTAAAAAGGAAAATGTAAGTGTTGTAGTATTAATTATAGAGACATCACCTATATTTAATAAGAAATGACAATGGAGAGGGCTCCTGGGTGGCTTAGTTGGCCAAGCATTGACTCTTGACTGTGGCACAGGTCATGATCTTGGAGTTGTGAGATCCAGCCCCACGTCAGGCTTGGCCCTGGATGTGGAACCTGCTTAAGACTCTCTCCCTCCAGGGTGCCTGGGTGGCTCTGCTGGTTAAACAACTGCCTTTGGCTCAGGTCATGATCCTGGAGTCCTAGGATCCAGTCTCACATTGGGCTCCCCATGCAGGGAGCCTGCTTCTCCCTCTAGCCCTCTCCCCTCTCATGCTGTCTCTCTCACTCTCTCTCTCAAATAAATAAATAAAATCATAAAAAAAAAATCTCCCTCCCTCTGCCCCTCCCCCTGCTCACTTGTACTCTCTCTCTCTCTCTCTCAAATAAATAAATCTTAAAAAAAAAAAAATAGAAATGACAATGACGTGTTTCCTTCCAGTGAGGTGGGTATTTTTACTCTCTCAGCTTCCTCATTCAGTAACACTTCCCTGAATCTCCTGCAGCCTTTAGAATATCCTCGTCTTTCGTGTCGTGGTAAACCCAAATAGAGACAAATGGAAAATTCACGCTGCTTTTCTGGAGCCTACACCACACGTGCTCCTCGTGTCAGTTCAATGTGACGACACCAGGCTAAGTATGCTCTCAACCGAAAGCTTTGCTCGTGGGATGCTTAAGATTTTGCTTCGACAATAACAGCCTTTTAGACCTGTCGGGATTAAATTCCACCTCGCCAAGAATGTCTGTCCTCTCTCTGCGCCAACAGGCTTGTTTTGATAGACCAACAGTTTGTCCATCAGGTCCTTGGATCCATGAATTCTTCAGAGAAGCTACCCGTGTCTAAAATGGTCCTCATTTTGAATTCAAAGCACTTCAAATGTCTTCCGAGGCTAAACTTCTTTTCTCAGGAAAATGGTTTTAAAACACAGAGGTAATTTGAACTCGTGAAATTGAAGTTGGATTTCAGGTAGGTTATAGTTTCAGTAAAGAAACAGAAAGTTCCGTTAACTTGGCTGTCCTTTACTGGTGATAATTTTTTGAGTTCTGAAGCAGTCTTATTTCCAAGAAATGACTCATATTTTTCCCCCCACTGGGTGGGGTGTTGTCACACCTAAAACAAAATGGAATTAGTCAGGTGCACTCAGTTCACCCTTTTGCCAGGCCTCTCCAAAGGTCATCAAACAGTTTTGGAGAAATAGCATGTAAATTTCCATTTTTACAGTAACCCCCTTCTCCAGTCTCATCCCCAGTGTATTTCCAAATTAGAGAAATTTCCACAGTTTGAAAATACCATTTACAGCAGTCCAACGTTTTCACGTCTTTTCTACAAGACATCTTGTAGGCATATGTCTAAGGAGGCTATCTCCTTCCACTTCTATAATAAGAAATCTCATTAAGTGCCTCTGCAAGCTTTGAAGAAGCTGAAAAATGACCAAAAATTATGTTATGAAAGTCTCAATATCACAGGTAAACAAATCACAGCTTCCCCGCCACCGTGTTCTATAAAAGGTAAGCAGGACCTTCAGCTGTAAGATTTGTAAAAAAATGTTTTTGGTAAGAAGTTCACAGACTGAATAGAATTCTCTAGAACTTATTTTTGCACCGTTTGCTGCATATGCCGATAGATGAGCAAAGTCTAGTTTGCATTTGGAAAAGATAGCAACAATCTTTGATTTCATATATGCTGTGATTTCCTTAAGATCTTCCTAAAAGTCAGGAAAACAATTTGAAGCTCCATTTTTCAGATCAAAATACCCAAGAGCTAGGAAGAACATGTTTTTGTGCCATGTTCAATGCATTGCTTGCGATGCTTGAGAATGTCTGCTTGCTGGAGCAGCTCACAGGATCAGCTCTGCATAGTGAAGGGTGAGCACATTCATTCACAGAACTACCCCTTCTGGAGCGCCTGGGGGCTCCATCCGTTAAGCAGTTAAGCCTCTGGCTCTTGGTTTCAGCTCTGGTCGTGATCTCATTGGTCCCGAGATCAAGCCCTGTGTTGGGAATCTGTGCTCAGCCGGGAGTCTGCTTGAAGATTTTCCCCTTCTGCCCTTCCCCCAACTCTCACACATTCTCTCTCTCTCAAATAAATAAATCAATTTAAAAAAATTAACGTCCTGTTTCTCTACAGGACGTTTTACTTGCAATGTCCGAATCAGGAGACATACCTTTACTTATGTTCCATAAAGCAATCAAGGACACAACGGAGTAGTGAGAGTCTGGGGGGTATGCCCGGGGTTAATTCATGGTTCAGTGGAGCGTTCGTGTTTTGGGGCAGGAGATGAAAAATCTCGATTGATTTAGAGACAACTGTCTTATCTGGATTTGTGAGAGATTCAGCCTAAATCGGTGGTAACCAGATCCCGAGCCAGGCTGCTGCACACAACCCAGGAGGCCTGCCCTTCTCCCCCCCATTGCAAAGAGAGCAGAACATCTCTTGGAACAAAAAAGAGTGTGTCATCTCTCCACACCAGAGCTGGTTTTCAGGGTGACTCTTCTAGACCAGTACACAGCTCTTCTACTGTAGCTGGAGAGGCAGGAGGTGAAGCTGTAATCATCACGCCTGCTTCTGGGCCTTCTAGGGACTGAGAGGTGTGGGGGAGGGGCGAGTGTTGGGCACTCTGAGCCAGGGGAGGATTTCACTAACATAATATCCTCCCTTCTCTGCACTGGGGAGGGGCGTGGAGAGTGAGCAGATGCCAGTTCCTGGGATGCAGCTGAATTCATGGCAGAGGGAGCATGCTGGGGGCACTGATCCGACAGAGCTTTGTCATCAGTTCTCACCTTCTCACCGGGGTGGGGGTGGGGGTGCGGGGGTGGGACCTGCTCCATTCAGCATCCCCCTTCCCTGGGAAGAAGCCAGTGCTCTCTCACACTGGGATGGACCAGGCAGAGGTCAGCTGGTTGGAAAAGATTCCTGGGGAAGTCAGGGCCAGGCCACCAGACTACAGGTTAGCCACAGGCGAGGCCGGAGGGAGGAGATAAGTAAGACTTGGCCTGCAGCCTGGAGCCCCAGAGAGCACACACCACCAGGTCCAGGCGGAATGTCTCTCACTGTCCGATAATCACATTGTTTCTGAGCTCGGGGCTCAGAGAAGGAATCATCAGCTAAAAATGGACTTAAGTGATTTTTTTTAAGTAAAGGGAAGAAAGAGGTGAAGCCATCAAAATTAACATCAGACCATAAAAATGCTTAAAGAGGGACCTCTTGCCATGGGGAAAACCAGGGCTGTTCAGGGACTGGGGACATTCATGTGTGCCCAAATTGCTTTTGACAAGTCTATTTTTGCCACAGTGGGATGCTGGTTCTGTTGGACAATGTCGTTTTTCCATGCCTCTCAGAGTGAAAGACACCAGGAAGCTGGAAGAGATGTGGGACTTGTCAGAGGAGAGACAGAGGATCCAGAAATAATCCAGAGCTGGTCAAGAGTGATGAAAATCTAAACAAGGCTGACAAAGCCACCAGGGGATGGGGATGGGCCTTAGCAGCAGCTTCAGGGGAAGGGTGAACAGATGTTAGTCACTCGGCTTTGCAGGAGCAGCTGAGCTGAACAGATCGACTTCCTGCCTCGGTCACGCGGGCGGGCTAGGCTGCTGCTGAGACACGGGTAGACATCCAGTTGCAGGAAGCTGGAGAAGGAAACCTGGGGGAAGGTAAGGCAAGGGTCGGCAGGGAGCTCGAGTCACTGCAAAATGTTTTGTCTTTCCGACCAGCAGCTAGAACTGCATGTGAGGCTGTCACAGGTAACCGTGTGAACTCCATTATTGCCACCCAGTCACGGACTCCTGCAGGAGCAAGGACTTCTAGTGATCAGGTTCTAAATGAGGTAGCTCTTTTAGAGAAGTAACACAAAGCTTCCTGATTTCGACTGAACATATTTCCAAGGCAGAAGGATGTGTTTCCAGAATCCTTGGTAACTGGGACTATAAATGGGAAGAACCTAGCTTCTGGGGCAAAGAAGGGCCAGGCATCAAGTCTCCTGATTCCTTCTCCATCTCCTGAGTTGAGCAACTTTCTGTTCACTCACTCATTCATTCATTCGTTCATTCCTGAAACATATAGTTAGTAGCTGTTATGCTTCAAGTGCAGCCTGTGTTCCAGCAAAGAGGTGAGGAAGACCCTCTTGCTTGTAAGGAGTCTACCATCTCGGTTTCTGGTGTTATCCAAGTTTTCAATCCCAGCAAATGAGGATTATGTCAAATAAACACAAATCCTGGCTTAGATAGGGAGAGATTTTTATTAGAAACAAAGACTGTTGCAATAGGGAGAAAGAATACTCCCATCTCAGAACCATGCAAGCATTTTAAAATCAAACGGAGGGAGGGGGATGCCTGGGTGGCTCAGTAGGCTAAGGGGCCTTGGTTTCCACTCAGGTCATGATCTCAAGGTCCCGGGATCCATCCCTGCATCAGGTTCCGCGTTTGACAGGGCGTCTGCTTGTGGAGTCTCTCTCTCTTTCTGCCTCTGCCCCTCCTCCTGCTCATCCTCTCTCTGTCTCTCGGTCTCTCTCTCTCTCTCTCAAATAAATAAATTAATAAATCTTTAAAAATAAATAAACGAAACAAACAAAAAGAAGTGCTTTTCTTTCATAGGGTAGAGGGAAGACAAGCAAAGATAAGCAGAAACTTTGGAAGGGAAGCTGAACAGTAAGGGGAAATGCCAGTGAGATCTGACCAGAAAAGTATCCCACTGTGGTCAGCCGGTTCCCAGGAGAGGCTAGTAAGGGGAATACATTCCCTTTTCCTTGTGTTTGCTCAGGCTTGGGGTAAAGCAGAGTTGAGGTCTGTAAAAAAGGGGGATGTCTGCCTAAAATGTGGTTGAGACAAGCAGACAGTAAGCAATGGGCATTTGCAGACAGCTTGTCAAGCTCTAGAAACTGACACTTTTGATAAGTGTCAGAGTGGTGCGCAGGAGGCCACTGTTGGTGAATGGCATCCCTCAACTATTTCCCAGCCACACACACACACCCATGCACACACAGACCATAGGGTTCCTATCCTGTGGTGATTCTGATTGCTTTACTCTATATTTTATATTTTTCTAGGCCACAAACAGTAGCTTCCTTTCTTTTGGGTAAAATTCAATCTAATTACACCCAGAGCACACCCTACAGTCGAAGAAAAATGAATAGACAGGTTCAGATATATTCTTTTGTTTCCTCAATGGAAAAGCCAGGAGAATGGAAATAGAATTTGTACCTTCCAGACCCCGAGAGGAAAACCACAATAAATAAAACTTGATCTATCTAACAAAAGGCAAGACACAGGAGGAAAAAAAGAAACCCAAAAGCCTGGCAGATAAGAAAATCAAAATAAGGTGATAGGAAGAGATCTAAACATATCATTCATTACAATAAATTATGAATACATTGTTATCCATGGAAAGAAAGGTGTTCGGACTGGGTTTCTGAAAATCCGGTTATATGTGATTTACAAGTGTAAGTATTTACTGCACCATGACAAGGCACTCCAAAGCTTAGTGGTTAAAGACAAACATGATTTCTCATTTTTCATAGTCTTGTGGGTTGGTGATCTGAGCAGTTCTTCTGCTAGTCCTCCCTGGGATCACTCATGTGCCTGCTTTCAGCTGGCGGCTCAAACGGGGCTGGCAAGTCCAGGTTGTCCTCAGAGTATGAACGGCAGCTGATGACAGCTGTTGGCTGGGGCTCCTCTGTTCACGTCAATGTGGTGGCTCCTCCTGCAGGAAATTAGTTAGGGTTTCTTTAAAGCATGGTAATCAGGGTGAGAGGGAGAAAGAGGGAGCTACAGGCCTCATAAGATCCAGTCTCTACAGTCCCATGGCCCTTCTGCTACATTCTATTGGGTGAGGCTAAGGCAGTCACAATAATCCATACAGTGTGGTATTGGTGGAGGGATAGATACATAGATCAATAGAGAATAGACAACCCAGAAATAGACCCACACCAATATGCCCAGCTGATTTTCAACAAAAATGCAAAGCAATTCAATGGAAGAATAGCCTTTGCCACAATGAATCGTTGAATACTACATCAAAAACTAATGATGTATTATATGTTGGCTAATTGAAATTTAAAAAAAGTGTCAGAGCAACTGGACATCTATAGGCAATGCGCTTTCCACTTAAACTTCACGACTTTCACGAACATGAACACCAAAGGGATCACAGATACAAGTGTAAAACCTTTAACCATAAAACTTCTAGAAAAACACAGAAGAAAATCTTCAGGTTCTAGGGCTAGACAAAGAGTTCTTTGACCTGACACCAAAAGAATGATCCATAAAAGGGAAATCTGAAAACTGGATTTCATAAAAAATGAAACCTGCTTTGTGGCAGACCTATTGAGAGGTTGAAAAGACAAGTCACAGAGTGGGAGAAAATACTCATAAACCCTGTATCCAGCAAAGGACTAGTATCTAGGATATATAAAGAACTTCAAAGCTCAACAGTAAGGAAAAAATCCAACGAGAAAATGGGCAAACGACATGAAGAATCATTTTGCTGAAAAGAATATTCAGGTGGGGTATAAACATGAAAAGATGCTTGATGTCATTAGCCACTAGGGAAATGCAAAGGAAAATCACAGTGAGATATCACCACACACTATCAGAATGACTAAAATAAAAAATAGTAATGCCACCAAATGCTAGTGAGGATTCGGAAAAACTGGATCACTCATTGTGGCAGGAAGATTAATAATCTTCCAAAGATATATATGCCCTTACCCCCAGACCCTGTGACAATGTTAGGTTGCATGGCAGAGGGGAATTAAAGTTACAGACAGGATTCAAATTGTTAAAAGTTGACTTTAAAATGGGGAGATTATCCTTGATTGTCTGGGTGGTCTCAGTGTGATTGCAAGGATCTTTAAAGGTAGAATAGGGATACAGAAAAGTCACAGAAGGAGACATGATAACAGAAGCAGTGTCAGAGAGTCCAGAAAACAAACAAACAAACACACATATATGGTCATCTAACTAATGACAAATGTTCCAAGGCTTTATAGCAGGGGACAAGATCATCTTTTCAAGGAAAGGTGTAGGGTCAACTGGATAGTCACATGGAAAAAAATTGAATCTTGATCCCACCTTACTCCATACACAAAAATAATGTCCAGATGGCTTGTAGACTAAGTGTAAAATGTAAAATAATAATGCTTCTAGAAGAAAACATAGGAGAATATTCTCATAGTCCTGGGATAGGCAACAATTTCTTTTTCTTTTTTTAAAAATATTTTTATTTATTTATTTGACAGACAAAGATCACAGGTAGGCAGAGAGACAGGCAGAGAGAGAGAGAGAGGAGGAAGCAGGCTTCCCATGGAGCAGAGAGCCTGATGTGGGGCTTGATCCCAGGACCCTGAGATCGTGACCTGAGCCAAAGGCAGAGGCTTAACTCACTGAGCCATGGAGGTGCCCCTAGGCAAAAATTTCTTAAACATGGTCCAAAAAGGTTCTAACCATAGAGAAAAAAAAAATCAATAAATTGAAATGTGTTAAAATTAGGAACAGCTTTTTTTTTTTTTTTTAAGATTTTTATTTATTTATTTGACAGACAGAGATCACAGAGAAGCAGGCAGAGAGAGGAGAAAGCAGACCCCCGCCGAGCAGAGAGCCCGATGTGGGGCTCGATCCCAGGACCCTGGGATCATGACCTGAGCCAAAGGCAGAGGCTTTAACCCACTGAGCCACCCAGGTGCCCCTAGGAACAGCTTTTTATTTAAACACACACACACACACACACACACACACACACACACACCACTAAAAGTGTGAAAATAAGAGCGCCTGGGTGGTTCAGTAGGTTGAGCATCAGATTCATGATTTCAGCTCAGGTCATGATCTCAGGGTAGTGAGAGAGAGCCCAGGGGTCATCGGGAGCATAGGGCTCCGTGTACAGCGGGAATCTGCTTGAGATTCTCTATCTCTCCTCTCTCTACACCTTCCCCTGTTTGTGCACATACTCTCTCTCTCTCTCTCAAATAAATCTTTTTTTTTGAAAGAGTAAAAATAGGGGCGCCTGGGTGGCTCAGTCATTAGGCATCTGCCTTCCGCTCAGGTCATGATTACCGGGTCCTGGGATGGAGCCCCACATGGGGCTCCCTGCTCCGTGGGAGACCTGCTTCTCCCTCTCCCACTCCACATGCTTGTGTTCCCTCTCTCGCTTTGTCTCTTTCTGTCAAATAAATAAATAAATAATTTTTTTAAAAAAAGAGTGAAAATAGAAGCAAGCTATAGCAAGGGGAAAGACATTTTATTTACAAAGGACTCATATTCCAGAAATATAAAGAACTCCTATGAATCAGTAAGAAAAGGATTCTTACTGTCAATGGAAGAATGAGTAAAATACACTACAAAAGAGGCTATCCAGATGGACAGTAGACAACAGTATTCGATGTATTAATCAGTGAAATGTCAATTATAACCATAGTGCAATGCTGTTCCACACCCAACAGAATGTCTACAACCCAAAGCAGACAACGGCTGAGTGCTGATGAGGACTCTCACTGCTGGTGCAAGGGTCACGGGGTACACATTGCAAGACTGATTGGCAGTATCTGTCAAAGCTAACCGTATGTATACTGTACACCTTGAGGTTCTACTCCCTCAAAAGTGTATCAGTTCCCCAAAAGACAAATATAGAAACATTTACAACAGCATTATTTATTTATTTATTTTTTAAGATTCCATTTATTTATTTGGCAGACAGATCACAAGTAGGCAGAGAGGCAGGCAGAGGGGGAGGGAGAAGCAGGATCCCTGCTGAGCGGAGAACCCGCTATGAGGCTCGACCCCAGGACTCTGGGGTCATGACCCTAGCTGAAGGCAGAGGCTTTAACCCACTGAGCCACCCACGTGCCCCAGCATTATTTATTTTTTTAAAAATGTTTTATTTACTTATTTGAGAGAATGTGAGAGAGCGCGTGTGCAAGCACAAGTAGGGAGGGGCAAAGGGAGAGGGAGAGGCACACACCCCACTGAACAGGGAGCTGGACTCGGGGCTCCATCCCAGGACCCTGGGATCATGACCTGAGCTGAAGGCAGATGCTTAACCAGCTGAGCCACCCAGGTGCCCCAACAGCACAATTGCTGAGAGCCCCGAACTGGAAACAGCATAAATGTCCAAAACCAGTAGTATGAATACATGAAATTGATGTATTCCCGCAGTGGAACATTATACAATAGCGAGAAGGAACAACATAGGCAAGAACACGATGCAGTGGGCCATATGCGACCACATAGATGAATCTCACAAGCAGAATGTTAGTGCAGGCAAAACGAATCCAAGCTGTTAGAAGGCAGGAGTGAGGGGAGAGAACACGGGGAGGCTGCCAGGGGCTCATCATTCTCCTTTTGTTGATCTGAGGGTCGGTTGTACATGTTTTCTCTTCGTGAAAATACTTCTCTGTATGTATGTTAATTCCAATAAAAATTTAGCCAGAAAAGAATACACCTTAGGACATTGCCTCAAAAATATCCAGAGCAGGGATCCCTTGGTGGCTCAGTGGTTTAAGTATTCGGCTCAGGTCATGATCCCAGGGTCCTGGGATCAAACTCCGCATCGGGCTCCCTGCTCAGTGGGAAGCCTGCTTCTCCTTCTCCCACTCCCCCTGCTTGTGCTGTCAAATAAATAAACAAAGTCTTTTAAAAAAAACATGCAGAGCAAAGTGAACAACATGACCAAAAAAACAGACAAATCCATAATCATGGGGAGGAGTTCCTCAGAAACTAATAGAGCAAGTGGAATAAAACATTGGTGAGGAAACAGAAGATAAAAACAATAAAATTAGCAGACTTGACCTAATGACCACATAATCACAAACCCAATCCAAGAATGAACGTTTTTTTTCAAACATACATAAACCTTCACAAAAATTCACTACATACTATTCCTCAGAGCAAGATTTAATAACCCATAACCAATACCATACAGTCCAAGTTCTCCGACAATACAACCGAATCAGTATCAAAAAACAAAAGTGGCAGGGAAAAAAACCACACACACACATTTGGAAATTTAAAAGCATGTTTCTAAATAATTCATGAATCAAAGAACAAATCTCACGAAATAAAATATTTAAAACTAAATGACAATGCAAACACTACCTATCAAAACTTGGGGCCTGCTGTTAAAATGGCACTTAGGGGGACATTAATAGCTCTAAAGGCATACATTAAAATGAATAAAGTTTAAAAATTAATGAATTAAGAACTGAACTCCAAAAGTAAACACGGAGAGTTGTGTCGGTCTGAGTCAGAAGGAGCCAGTGCCAGAAGTCGTTGTGGCGTTACCCAGAGAGAAAATTATCATGTTGGGACCAGCAGGATTCTGGGCAACCTTGCAGAAGAGTTACGGGCTCCATTGTGGTGTGAAAGCAGCGCAAGACCTTAGTGAGAGTTTCTAGTGGGAGCTGAGTCATGCATGCAGACCTCCCAGGCTTCCCCCTAGCAAGTATCACCAGCAGGCTGGCCCCGGGCCACAGGCTAGCTCTCCATACCGGCAGTATGGAGTAAACATGCCACTTAATTCCCGGTCAGCACCACGCTCCAGGAACACCCAGCAGGAGAGCACCTGTCAGCTCTACCCTGAGGCTATGCTTGGCCCCCTGTGTGACTTAGCCCAGGTGACATCAGTTTTTTTTTTTTTTTTTCAGTTTTTATAATCTTTAATTGACATTGTTCTTATACTATCCCAGGACCACCATTGCTCAAGAAGGGGAGTAGAGCCCTAGACCCCGGTGGGGTGTGGATGGTGGAGATAACAGCCTACACATCCCCTTGGAGAGACTGAACTGAACCAGATGGGAAGCTCCCTGAATGGGGGTGGTGTTAATGACACTGCTTATATTTCCATACAGATACGTGCGTGGTTAGAAATACCTGCAAAAATGGTCCGCAAAGATATAGGTTACCCCCCCAACCCCGCAAAAGAGTGATGACCCCTGGGAAGAGCTCTGGGAATGCAGGTGGAGGACAAGGGAAGTTTCAGTGAGTCAGTTATTCAATGACCTTAAGACAAGAATGTGCTACTTATGTAATTTAAGAACAATTCTGCAGAAAGAGACTGGAAAGAATATAAAAGGTTAACTCTGCTTTCCATGGGATGGGGTTTATATAGATAATAAATTTTTTTTTAAAGAGGGTTTATTTATTTATTTATTTAAGAGAGAGAGCGCGTGCATGTGCAAGCCGGGAGAGGGGCAGAGGGAAAGGGAAAGAATCGGAGCTGAGTGCTGAGCCCGAGGCAGGGCTTGATCTTACAACCTTGAGATGATGCCATGAGCCACAACCAAGAGTTGGACTCTCAGCGGACTGAGCCATCTGAGCGCTCCAATAATAACTTATTCTTTCTATATACTTCTGGATTTTTCATTTTTCTATAACAACACCACCGACAGAACTTTCTGTGATGATAAAAATGTTCTGTAATCTCTGCTGCCCAATCAATATATAGTAGCCACTAGCCATGTGTGGTTACTGAGCACTTGAAATGAGGCTAGTGTGACCGAGGAACGGAATTTTGAATCTTATTTAATGTTAATTAATTAAATTTTTAAATTTAAAGAACCACATTGGCTACTAGCTACTGTATTGGACAGTGCAGTTCTGTACTGGTGGCCGTATTTCCAAGGGTTATTTTTCCATTTTTAAAAATCGAGGTATAACAAATACAATAAAGCATACCAATCTTAAATATACAGCTTGATGAATTTTTACACACATAAACACTCCTGAAATCAGCCCCCAGAATAAGATGGAGAACATTTCCAGCACCTCAGAACATTCTTTCAAACACCGTCTCAATCCTGGCCAGTACTTTCCAACCCTCTTCTGACTTCTTTCCCCCCAAATCAGTTTTGCCTCCCTTGAACTTCATTCTTTTGTGCCTGGCTTTTCTCCCCTCAACATTATGGCGTGCATGCCGCTATGCGTTGAAACTTGTTGAAACAAGTCGAAATTTGTTTGCTTGTTTGTTTTTCATTGCTGTGTCCTATTCTATTATATGAACACACCACAGGTTTTTTCCCATTCTACCCTTGGTGGCTATGTGGGTTATTTTCAGTCTGGGGTATAACATATAAAGCCATGACGAACATTCTTGCACTTTTGTCCACCGAAAGATGCATTTGTCTTTCGATGAGGGGCTTACGTGCTCACTTCTCTCTGGGAGATGCCCAAGAGTGAAACTGCGGAGTCATAAGCTATAATGTATCATTCACCTTTATGTACTGTCTAATATTTTTCCAAAGTGGCTCTACCCATTTACATTTAATCATGCATAACTTTTATAATTGGGGGAAAATGGCAATTTTGAGAAATAGGAGAGATCGCAAGAGAAAAACTCCTTTTCTAGATGAACTTGATAATCAGCAGCAAAATTAGTGGTATATAAAATATATTATCCTTCACTTAATCTGATTTGTAGAGGTATCAGGAGGAGGTTTGGTCTTGTGGCTAAGAGCTCTGTTGCAAACTACCAACCTCGATCCTGCAAATCACCAGCTACATGACCTTTGGCACATGACTAACCCTCACTGCTTTTGGTTTTCTTTGCCTAGGTTGGGATAATAATATGATCACCACACACGATTATAAAAAAGATGAATAAAATAATGATTATAAATCCCATAGTATGTGTGTCCCTGAAATATGGTAGGAGTTCAATAAATGTTATTAATAAGTCATTTAAACTTAACTTAATTAATTTTAATTACTTATTGTTAATATTTACTAGGTGACTGTTAACATTTTTAGTCTGTCTAAATACACAAAGCCAGTTTTACTAAAAAAAGCATTGATAATTAATTCTCCACTCCCATTCTTTCCCTATTTAAACATTGATCAATTCTTACGAAGTTCCTCTGTGATGTTTCTGATCGTGGCAGTTTTTCTCTCAAATGGCTGGATGCTTTGAATGGCTTTTAGACTCAATTTAAGGACCAGTTTGCTAGAGTGTTGCTAAGAGAAAGTGCATCTAATTTACCAAAACCAAATTAACTCCTAATACACAAGGGGACATGTTTAAGCCATAAACAGTTGATAAAAATATAAACATTTATTTTCCTTATTCCATGTGGACCAAAACTTAATTATTAAACTTACATTCACATGTCCAGACAAAGCATGAGCAATTAGCGCAATTTAAAAAAATCATATCATCTTCAAATTACCTAAATTACTTGCTCAACCAAGGAATGGTACAAAGTCTTTCCAACTGATTTAACCCAACGAGTTGGTTTTATTTTCTGCCCATCATGGGGTCTCTGGATGGCTTTAAAAAAAAAAAAATCCATATCAAGTCTCATTAGGAAAACTGGCCATATTTAGAATTAAATGCTAATACTGCAAGACATTTTCTAATTCAATCTCTTTTATATGCCAGTCACAGCAGATCTTCCATTTTCAGTGCATAATTCTCTACTGAGTCCTAAGGCAAAATCTTGTCATTGAACACATGTGTGTAGGTGGGTGTGTTACAAACGCAATCAATTAATTGACACATCACAGCTGAAATGGCTCTGCTTGCCCCATCCCCAATCTTCCAACAGAATTGCTCTTGTCAATATCTTCACGTTGGCAATTTACAAGGTAAAGGTATTTGTTAGGTCAGATTTCACAATTTAGGGTCTCTACTTGGGGCCTTTCTTAGGTCCTAGTCCCTGAGGTTGGCTGTTTCGGTAGAAAATGCACCTCATCCCTGAAAGGTGAAAGTCCTCCAGTTTCTCTCACTCAATTTCTCAGGCATCATCTTTCTTTCTCTGCAGATGATGTCTCTTTGTTGGGAAGAGGCTCCTTTTTTCCCCGTGGAGTATACCATAACTGGGGCTCTGATATTAAGGAATCTGGGGCAAGACCCTTGTAGCAAGACGCCATCCCCTTTCCTTTCCCTACCAAAATGTTCTGCCCTGAGATCAAGGAGGGAAAATCAAGATTAGCCTCACCTCCAGGGATTAACTGTCCAAACATTTACTGACTTGAGTAATCTTTAGAAATGTTAGCTTTGCTTGTGGTTGTTATTCCAGTGTCATGGGTGGAGGGCTGCATTCCAAACACAAGATGGGGAAGCACAGGGTGGCAGGGTGTGTGTGTGTGTGTGTGTGTCCTGTTCCAGATGCTTCTTTCTCAAAGAAGCCCTGTGTCCCTTTGTCCTTTTGTATTAATGGACTTTTCCTAATGATGTTCATGATGGTTCCCATTCCTGCTGATCTTTAGGAGACACTTGGGGGCAGGGGTGGGGCAGGGAGGCACTCCTTTCAAGTCACCTTCCTGCAGACAGGTTTCCAATCTGATTCAAGGCCACATCCTGAGCATCTGGTTTCTGTAGCGCAGAGAATTACTGCTCCTGATAAATTGCTCTGAGTTCCAAGGCTACCGCTGTCATATTGCATTCTCTGAGCATTTTCCAGGTCCCCTCGATATGCGCTTACAACACACACACACACACACACACACAC
>RCUC01097398.1:0-11454 GCA_003697995.1 Taxidea taxus jeffersonii | reverse complement strand
ATATATATATATAAAAGGAATAAAATAAATATTTAAAAAATAATAAAAACAAAAGTTACATCATATAAAATGCTAAGTATTAAAAAGGAAAAGCATGCTGCAAAAAACACTACTTGGCCTCTCAGAAGCTGACGATGTTCTTTCTAGTGGCTTTCTTTCTGTAACCAAATCCTGATTTCCCCCTAGGCAGAGGATTCCTTGGGTGGACCAGGGCCAAGAGAGCAAAGCAGCTGAAGGCAAATGTAAAAGGCCAGAGACCAGGAGGGCCTGGACGCCCTCAAGGAAACAGATCAGGAGGAAGGGGAAGCAGTTCAGACAACCAAGCATGCAGGTAGACACGACTTGGCCATCAGCTGGATATAAGGGTAAATCAGAGAGTTGAAGATTAGATTTTGAGTTAGTGCCACTATGGATAGATAGGTAAATGTAAGTATCCCCTGATTTTATAATCACCCAATGGATTTCTCAAAGCAGAAAAAAATTCTTAGTGGTTAAAAAAAAAAAAATCAAGCTATAAAGCAGTGGTCTCCATCATAGAACACAACCTCAAAAAGCATATGAAATTCTACAGAAACCTATTTAATATAAAAAGAATGTATTAGAAAATACATAAAATCTTTTGGGTATCCCACTGCTGATCCCATTTTAAAAGAACGTAGCATATTTGCACAGGTTAAAAAAAAAAAAGACAAGTGCTTGAGTGATTTTCTGGCAAAAATAATCATGCATTTTTCAGAAGAAATGCTAGTGAGTTACACAGAGAAAAATCTAAAGTCTCATTTGGGTAAGATTTGCTAAAAAGCAAGACCCATTGTTTATACCAGCGTCTATGACCAAACAACCCCCACCCCCAACCACCCTCTTCTTGTGCCCTTGATTAAGGGGGAAAAAATGCCAGAAACTTGCACCACACTATGCCAGAATGTACTTGTGGAACCATCTGTAGTTCTGGAGAGCCCCCACGTTCCTCCTTCAGCTCCACCTGACCCATCTTCTTGATTACAATGATGCCAGATGGAACCTTTCAGAAGCGGTACCTTTTAGAAGCAGTGCATCAAATCCTCCTTTCCAGGTCTGCATTTCACAGTGTCCCTTTTTGCTCAGAAGGGAGACAGTAGCCATCCAGTCAGGGACAAAAAGCTGGGTATGAATGGGCCGAGAACCTCCAGCTCTACAGTCTCCACAAGCCAGTTCGAAAGTGTGAGCTGCTAGAGGGGAGCGCTCAGCCCTGTTCTCTCCATCAGCTAACAGCCCGATGTCCGAGCATCTGGGTAGTGTTTAGTGGAGGACAAAAATTAGGTACAGGTTGAGGTGTCTGTGTGTTCAGGGAGAGGGATGTTAATATCCACAGGAGAGGAGAGGCCCGGAGCACATGCAGATGCTTTTCCACAACACTGCCAGGGCCAGGCCCTGCTGCACCATTCAGCCCTCCCAGGTCCTGTCTGCTAGACTGCCTGGTGCTGCCAGTCCTTGCCCAAAAAGACAGACTGTCTTTGTACCATGTCAAACAGGAGTCAAGCTGTAAGAGACCATAGTCAAGACTGACCCCAAGGTTTAGCCTCTTTCCGGGCAGAAGATATCTTGGACTCCAAAACACTGCAGAGGACAGTTCTAGAGCAGGTGAGTAGGTAGTGCACTGTGTCACATCACGACTATCAGAAAGGTCTTCTCTGAAAACAAAATCAGAACTACAACCAAGGGAGGCAACGTTTAATATAAAATCTGTTATTTTCTGCAATGGGATGTACAATAGAGAAGAAGGAGATTGAAATTCATTTGGTTTATAAAGTGTAGTCATCTGGGATTCTATAATTTCTCACAGCAAAAATAACATGGGATAACTCTGCCGCAACGTTTAATTTAGAAAACCTCAGAGAGACTATATATTTCTTCCAAAAGCAGGAGACGGATAGGGTATTTGGTTATAGACCAGAGACAAGCCCCTGCTCAGCAGCAACAAAATGGTAACCAAGGAAAAAAACAGGCCAATGCCAATGCCTGGGGACCCCAGAGGAAAACAAAAAGAGGGCAAGGAAGAGAGAGCCAGGCCCAAGAAGAGTCCTTAGGAGCTGTCATCGCTCTCCAGCCCCAGAAACTCTGGCCTAACTGTGTTCCTCTCAGTTCTTCTCTACCCCCTGCATCCTTAACTCCAGCCTGCCTCCAAAATCCACAGGTGTCCATACACGGAAGCGAGGAACAAAATCACACTGAGTGCCAGTGTTGCATGGGAAGGGGAGACATTAACCCATACCCACACCCACCCTCCCCACATACATGCACATACGTATTACCCCCAAGATGGACTCCGGAACGGTCCTTATTTGTAAAATCACTATTATGTGTACTATTAATTACTATCACATACACTAATTCTATGGGGAAGTACCTATTATATTAATAGGAATATTTCAGGTATATTGCAGATGAAAAAGGTTCCACAGGTGAGCTTGGAACCTAATCACTATTTATAACACTGATTCTATAGAAAACTATGTTCAAAGTCCCAGACAATCAACTTTCAAACTTTTGAAACAGACATATTTGTGTATTAGGGACTGCCTGTACTTTCATGCTTGGTGACCATTTTGACTCTATGCCAGCCAGAAACGTCCATCTGAACACAGTCCCTGTGAGCTGACCCAAATAGGATTTAAGACGCTGCTTTGGATGGTAGTAAATTTTGAGGTACTCCATGACACAGACCACTGGCCATGGCTTTTATCCAGGCATGTCAATTTATGAAGGACTCTATGGGGATAGTAAAATAAATAAATAAATAAAATAAAACTCACCAAAACAAAATTTTGCCACAAACTGACCCTGCTCTATTCTACGGACATACTATGTAGTTTTCTGGCTGTTTATTAACACCCCTCCCAACCTGCTTCAGCCTGGGCTTGCTTCTCTCGTCTATGCTCCCCACTTGGCACTGGCAGGCCATCCATGCACCCTAAATGCAGAGGCAGCAAGCAACGACAGATGGACCAGACAGCAGAAGAGACAGTTTATTGCTGGTCTGCAGGCAGTCAAACGTCACGAGGTACATGGGAGAGAACCCACAGAGTTTGGTTACCATGTCTATAGCCAACACCACATACCCTGTATCCTTATAGGGAAGCAGCCTCAAGATCCAACATGCTGGTAATTGCTAGTGGTGGTTGCAGTGGGGGTGGTGGGAAACAAAGAAGGGGGAAAACAAGACAAAGAGTACGACTGTGGGTGGGGACTCAGGGACACACAGACTGCAACATGGGGACCAAATAAGTTTGCTTAAACTCAACACACTGGAACACAAATGCTTACTGCTTCCCACACAGTCTTCAACACGTTTTATAAGACTCCTGCCAACAACCCTGTCTTTAAAGCTATTTCTACTCTGTACTTAACTGTTCTACCTTTGACCCTTGAACCTTGTTTACAGGCATTTTTAGGTTTAAAAAAATCTCGGTAAATAGGGGTGCCTGGCCGGCTCAGTCGGTAGAGCATGGGACTCCTGATCTCAGGGTCAAGCCCCATGCTGGGTGTAGAGAATTACTTAAAACAAAACAAAACTCAGTATATAACACAGAGGAGTCAGATCTGCTGCTCTAATTGACATAAGCAGAATGAAGGCAAGCAAGTGCTATAATCTAATAAGAAATTTCTATTCCATTTAGACTCAGTTACTCTGATGAAAGGCAATCCTGGGGTTCCAGGAAAGTAACACATCTGGAGGAAAGGCCGCTGGACCAGGAAGAGCGAGACTCCCTTAGGGTCAGAGGTCTGCTCTGCGACCACTTAATCACCAGTGGGGTCTCCGTTCACTTGAAAAACAATCTTTGCCCCAAGCTGTTTACCATGATGGTTTTAAAATAGGTGCTCAGCAAATTGCAAAACTAAGTGTTCCCATTCTAAATTTGGTTACATTCATGTAAAAATTCCAGTTTAAAAGAAAAACCTTAAAAAAAAAAATCAAATACAATAAGAAGCCAAACCAACCCTAAGTATCCCTTCTTCACCAGACTAGATGTGTCATTCCGCTCCAAGCTATAAAGCCAAGCTTGCCCAGGCAAGAAACAAGGCTTTCGCATTTATTTTTATTCCTCTCCTCCTCTTCTCCATTCAAACAATACCGCTTGTTTCGTAAGATCCAGAAGATGAGGGAAGGGTTAAGATCCACAAATAATGGAATAATCTTCAGGACTGAACCAAGGATAATATGTTAAGAAAAACTTAAAAACAGTGACTTCGTTTCAGATGCTAATGCTTCACCTGCCCAGATTTTTTTTTTTTTGCTCTGAACTTTCTGGCAAGATCCAAATCTCAGGAAATTCCAAACAAATGAAACTCTAAAGGCAATTTACTTAGGAAAAAGGATCTAACTTTAGAGACCCAAGCACATAGCCCCCATTCTTGCCTAGTTCTTTACTTTACAGAGTTGCACCAAACCAACCACAAAATCATATGCTAACAAGAGCGTTGCTTCCTGCAAGTTGACAACTCTCTGGCTTTTAATAAATGCCTCGATTTCCTGTCAGCGTTGGTCAGTCCCGGCTACCAAACCTCTGAAGTCTGAGCGAGGGAGACTTCCATACCGTGGCTGTCTCTCATACTTGGCCAGCATGCTGGAGCACAACAGCTAATAAGCCACAGGGAAACTGCCCCTCCAGACTAGCATGGTCTGTGCACGGCACAGAGGCCGGGCCAGCTGAGGAAGGCAAGGACAGACTGCAGATGAGACTCTGTTCCATTAGGTGTGGGATGTGTTTATGTGTATGCGTGAGTATATCTGGGTTTAGGCCCAGTGAAATGAAATCCGAGGATACACAAGGCACTCTGAGGGAGACACCTAGAATTACACATGGTTGTCCCTCAGAAGGGGCTTCTAATGTCCCTGGGGGAGGGAGGTTATGTCAGACACAAAAAATTAATAAAAAGCATATAAAGAAAACAAAGTGTGTGCTAAATCGATGGTGGGTTAGTAACACATGGTTTCCACAATATTATAAACTCGATCCTCCCTATCAAACGGTTCATGAACATTTTGGGGGTGGGGAGTGCTAAGGGAGAGAGAGAATCTCAAGCAGAATGCACCCCTGAGAGTGGAGCTCTACACAGGACTTGATCTCACAACCCTGAGATCGTGACCTGAGCTGAAGTCAAGAGCCGGATGCTCAACCAACTAAGCCACCCACCCAGATACCCCAATTTGTGACCATTCTGAATAGCACAGCTCATCCATTTGTTCAGGAACAGCTTCCTGGGCACTTTCTATATACCAGGTACAATAAAGGGTACTAAGAGATACAAAATACAAACGACTAAGACTAAAGCAGTCTCGACTCAATTTTAAGACTTGACAGCTGACTTGGAAACTTGGAACAGGCAACTAAAGGACAGTGGATGGGACTACAGCACAGCCACACAACATGCTATGAGAAGGGAAATACGGGGGTCATGGGAGGACCTAGAAGAGGTACCTAACTTGGATCTAGGGAAAGGGGAAATCAAAGAAAGCCTCCTGAAAGAGGATGCCTAAGATGTGACTGAAAGGAAAAACTAGAATTAGCAAGGTAGAATGTTCTAGGCAGAGGAAACAGTACACGTAAAGGCTCTGGGAGAGATAGAGAACATTACCATTTCAGGAACTAAAAGTGCTCTGAAGGCTGCACCAAACTGCGAGAATGTGTCCACGCATGCTCTGCATTCAAGGGCCATTACTACTTCCTGAGTGAGTAGCTGAGACAGCCCCGGAAGAAACAAAGAGTCAGATGAAAAGCAGCAGTGTGGGGAGACCCCTGATGAACGTCCCCAGTAGAGGATCAGAGAAGAAGCCCAAGAGGGAGAGCGAGGACGAGCTAGAGAAACAGAAGCTATAAAAAGAAAGAAAAAGGAAATAATAAGAGCAAGTAATGGAAAACAGAGCTAGAGAAAATTGAAGCAGCAAACAGAGGTCAGCCATGTTAAACGGTACCACGGTAAGAATGCAAAGAATCCCTTGGATTAGCAACAAGGAAGCCAACAGTGACATTCGCAAGAATTATTTTAGTAATAAAATAATTCGGTAGGGTGGAACCTAACTTCCCTGAGTCAAAGTGACTGGAAGGTGAACACTGGACACAGTGACCTATTTGTTTCAAACACTTCAGCTGGAGAAGGGAACTAAAGAGCAGCGGCTGGAGGGAGAGTCACAGCTGGAGGAAGCCCGAGTTTAAATGGTTCAAGTAAGATGACACAGAGAGGGAGGGTTAAGGACACATGCCTAAAAGGTCACTAACCTTTTAGGGCAAGATGCCTTCGACAGATGAGATGGGAAGGTGTCAACAGCGCACACCTAAGGGTTGCCTCAGACAGGAACGAAGGGCCCTCTCTCCCTGTTAGAGAAATGAGGTAGGAAGGATGGCAGCTGAGTTTTAGATCTGACAGCCAGGGGTCAGGGGAAACAGATCTAGGCTGAAGACTGGATTTCTAGCGGCTCAAGTGGCAAGACTGGGTGATTTTCTCCACTCAGGAGATTTTCTTCCCTTAGCACTTAGGAGCCTGGGCGCAGGGAGAGAAAGGCTGGTCCGGGGCTAGAGCAGGTCATGTATGCTGATAGCAAGCAGATGGGCAAAAAGGCTAGGAACGTCGGAGAGACAGCATTTCACATCATGACCACTGTGTAAGAAGGGTCTCGAGAGAGGACTTGGGGCTGGGAAAGGAGCAGCTGGAAATCTGGATTAGAACAAAACCCAGAGACGGGGAAGTAACTGAGTGAGGGGAGTGTGGAAGCGCAGGAGACCGGGACTGCAGAGCACAGGGTCTGAGACTGAGATGTGTAAGGGAGAGATCCCAAGGACCCGGCCTTGCCCACAGGAGGGAGGCAGCAGAGAGAGAGGGACATGCAGTTTCCAGGGATGAGGTGGGCATGCTGGGTGGACTGCCCAAATGAACACTGACATGGCCCAGGGGTGACAGCAGCCTTGAAACAGAAGACCCATTGTGAGTCAGGTAAGTTAAGAGGAGGAGGCAGCGATGGGGGTGTGACAAGAACTTAAACACTTCCCCAATATGGCAATTTATTGACTAGGAGGAAATCTTAACCAACTCCCAAGATTAAGATACACACACCCCCTACCTCTCTCCTCCGACCCCAAGTGTTTTCACTTTCCTTAGCAAATCAATGAATCAGAGTCTGGTATCCAGAGTCTGGACTTCTATAAAGAATGCCTTTTTATAGTATTTCTTACTTATATCCACCTTAAAAATGGTTGCTTCCCCCACCACACCCTGCAATAGTTTGGCCATCTAATGGCTATGTTTTAGTGATTCTGTTGAGAGGCTTGTGAACCATTCTTTTTCTACCCCATACACCTACTTCTGCTATGTTCTACAGACATCAATATGATTTCAAAATAAAATCAGAAAAAACACACACACTCACTCAATCATCCTGCTCACCATTAAAGGAGAAACAGTCAAATGACTTTTTTTGTACTTAGTCATCTCTTGGTAAAGAAAACTCTCCTCTTCAGATCTTTAATTAGTGATCAGTGACTATTTTTTATCACATGCAGGACTTCTGCACATAATCTTCACAGCTAGAATTAGAAGAAGGGAACAGGGAAGAGGACTCACACACCATAGTGGTTTGCAGGCACCAATTCTGACCACTTCTATACGGCAAGGAGCACAGTAAGCATGTGAATGAGAAACAGGCAGCGGTAAATCCCTCAGAATTTCTCAAGATGAACATTTCTGCGTCTAAATTTAAGCAATCGTGGTCTCAGAATTTGTAATCATATCCAAAGTGTTTAAATGCCGAAAAATTAAAGCCTACTACTCAGCCATTTAAAAGTAGGATAATTATCAGCAAATTTAAGTTATTTTATAAGGTACTTAACTTGAAAGAGTCACTCAAACAAAGCCATCTGTATACCAAAAAGTGCTAATAAACAGACCACATAATGGGATAAGCCAGCCAACATCATTAAAAATATCCTTTAAAATCCACAATGAATAATTGAGACCTTTAATCTCATAGTGTCAGCTGCAAATCAGGGGTCTAACCACATATTTTCAGTTTATTCGTAACAAGTCAGGCTTATACTTACAAGATTCTTTTAAAGAATCTTTATTTTGCCTATTAAAATATGTAATAATTCTGCTAGTTTTATAGACTGAGGAGACTGCATAACCTCTACAGCCAAGTCACCGATCACGGCAGTCAGTACCGGCTGACTTGCCCGCTACGTGCCCCCTCACTGTGGCTGGCGTGCCCTGGCTGGAAGCTGACGGCACACCAGCCTGTTCCTGAAGAAGACATCTACACGGACACGTCAGCGCACAGCGGCACGCGGTCAGTGCCATGATGTAACCTCCACTATGCCATCCTATTAGGAGGGTTCAGAGGCCATTAGCGCAGTCAAGGTAAGAAGTAATGGCACAGGAAACAGAAAAAAGGGGAGAAAGGAACTCTATGTGGGAGGGCATAAAATGCACATGAAATGTGTGCTAGGGATGGAAGAAGGGTTAAAATCGAAGAGAAAGGAAGCTACATAACGTTCCCGTGTTCTCCAACGCAGGTAATGTTAACACTTAATATGAAGGGCAAGGAGGAGCCCAGATTCGTGGTCTGGAGAGCATACAGGGCTCGCTCCTGCTTGCTCGTGGGATTCCCCACTTAGACATTATTTTATAGGCTGTCCTTCCTTTCCTGACCGCTCCTCCATCTGTTTTTCCTGCTCTCAAGTGTGCCCTGGGCCTAGGCCTGTGAGAGTTCTTATCACTCTGAACTGGGACTATCTCTATTCAGCCCCTTTGCTTGGCTGGATCATGAAGCTTCCAAGGGCAAGGACCAAGTGTGTCTTGTTAACCACTTACCTTCACTGTCTAGTGAGGCCCTAGCACCCAGGAGCTGTCCATGTGTTTGCTGAGTGACTGAATGAATGGACCCTGCCTGCAAGAAGCTTGCAATATAGAACAGAGAGGAAATGAGGGGGATGAAAAGTTTCACGGAGAAATTGGTCTTTAGGTTTTCATTTCATTTCATATATACAAAAAAAGTATAAAATGGCTAATGCCATCCTGTCACATGATGTAGGGGTACTAAAATATTGAACTGGTTTGGGGATCCCCTTTTGGGATTCTGCTTTGGGGGGAAAGGTGCAAAACTTAGAACAAAGACCATGACTGTTTAATAATGGTAAAGAATCTTCCCTGCTTGTTCTAATTTCTCATATACAACATATCTCTGTGGAATAACAGATGCTCAAGAAGGATCAAAGAAAAAGAATGACCTACAATATAACACGTCCTTCTGCTCCTGAACAAGGATAAAGACCTTAACAACATACATTCTCTGTAACCCGTGTATTTATTTCACTTGTATCACGGCTACCATTTATTTCATTCCTGGACAGAGTAAGGTAGAGAAGCCATATAATCATGAGTTCGGACCCGTGACAAATGGTCTCATCCCTAACCAAGTCATAAAACAAGTCATTAAAAACAATACTTCTTCGGTTTCTCAATGCAAGCGTATTTGTGCAACTCATTCTTTTTATCAAGTCCCAATTTAATTTCCATGTTGGTCATCAAAAACAGTTCGCGGAAATAGCTGAACATGGGACAAAAATACCCTTACACTCAGTAGCCCAAGGTGGAAAAAAATGGTGGCAGCTTCCAACTTCCTCAAAATAGCTGGAGGGGCTAAAGATGAAGAGGGGAAGGGGAAGGGCGGGAAGAAGCACCTGGTTCAAGATTTCATCCTGGATTTTAATGTCAAGGGCTTTCTCCTAGGCATTTTCATACTAGCCACCAAACTTTGCCTCTGGCTAGTCTTCCCTTGCTTTGATCTTCCCTAATGACAGTGTACCAGCTACTTAGCAAGGCTAAACATCTTTTTAAAATCATCTTAATTCTAATACTAATATCAAATGCCAAGGAAAAAACCCAACTTGGATTAGAAGCTGCAAACTCAAGAACATTCAAGAGCTGGGCGGTTCGTGTAAGGAAGGGCAGCATGACCCGCCGTGGAGCTGTGCTAAACTGAAGCACGCACACATGTGTGTCCGGCAGGAGGGGTGCCCCTGGGCCTAGCAGACCACAGCCAAGGTAGGCTAGGACATGGTAGTCTTCAGATTTTTCAAGAGAAGACCAGAAATCCAGATCTGTATGTAACTTCTCCTGATTTAGAAACAATGACAAAAATTTAAAATCCTCCTAAAAAAACAAACAAACAAACAAAAAACACCGTGTGGACCAAGCAAAACAGGACTGTGGGTGGCCAGTCTGACATCTAGGAAAGAGGACAGAAAACTGAGTAAAGGTCTAAATCCACAAACGATCTCTTCTATGTCCTAACAAACCAGGAGACCTCACACAATTCTTTGTCTCTCTCTCTGCAGCCGAGTACCGGTGTGAGCATGACCACAGTACTGCCATCAAGCTGGACTGTGGAAACGGGCGATCTCAGTAGAGAACATCAAGGCTCTGATACCTAATTATCCTCCTAAAACACTGCCTGCTGTCAAAGACCAATTTACGGTGCACACTATATGGCAGGGCATGTAAAGCACTTTGCACAGTGCCTGGAGCACAGAACAGATTCGATAAATGTTCTCTGTTTACTGTGTTCTATTAGAAATGAGGGTAGAACATGGATCAGACCGTGCATTTCTCCCTTGAGCGGGAGGTATTAGTCCAATTACAAAACCCAATAATCCTTTTTAGACATAAAAAGGATTTCTAAGGAAAGAGTTTCTAAGGAAACAACATTCATCAATGGTATGTAGTTATTTTATAAAATAATCTGATTTACGCCCTCACTGGGCAATGTAATTATTTTTAAGGAAATAATCGGTTTTTAAAGTTTTAAGTTGAGTTAATTTGGAAATGTAAAGCTCCATCTCACTATTAGATAAGGGGGAATCACCTAACATATAAAGCTACCAAGTCCAGCAAGAGTAGGACACGAAGCCCCATGTTTTTCAGAAAAGCTGCCCCCATCCTCCTGGCTCCTCATGTGACTGTGCCCTTATAGAATGTTAGCTTCGAGTCATGCTGTAAGGCTATCTCGTCTATCTCCACATTGTACACATCCTGCATGTAACTCTTTCAAGGTCCCACAACAGCCAAAGGCCGGCTTAAGTACCCAGACCCAGCCATCTTTTTCCATGACCTCACAAATCCCTGGGGAGAGGTCTGTCCAGGCTGGATGGTTAAGGGTGGTAGCCGGGCAGCATGGGACTAAAGCCCAGAAACACAACTGTCCTGTGTGAAATTGACCAGCGCCGGGGAGAGATTTAAGACCCAGCCCTTAGGAGCAAATGGCCCTATCCACCCAGGGCACAGGGTGGGGAAGGTTCCCGACACACAGCCAACCAGAGCCTCGCTTCAGCAGTACACCTCAGGGTCCTTCATACTCTTTTAAAAATCCTCTAATATCAACTGTGCCCTTTTAGCCACCAGCTTGGAGCAAGAGTTCCAAAACTC
>RCUC01097379.1:0-10655 GCA_003697995.1 Taxidea taxus jeffersonii | reverse complement strand
TGTGGAGAAGCCAGTCTCTATGCGCACATGTGCCAAACACTGCAAATGTGTCATAGAGACCACCAGCTTCCTAGGAAAGCAAATTGAGCTCCTCTTTCCCCCAGACCCATCCCTCTCCTGGCCTGCAATCCTTCAGTGGCTGAGGCCAAAATTCTCGGAAACCTCCTTGATTCCCTTCTTCCTCCTATGGCCCATAGCCAGTGTGTCAGCAAATTCTGTTGGCGTCAACTCTGAATTGTACCCAAAAGCTGCCCTTCCCCACACCTCCCTCCCTACTGCTTAGTGGGGACCGTTGCCTCTGCCAGCAGTCTCCCTGCCTCCACCCTTGCCCCTACAGTGCTGTCAGAGCCCATCTTTGTTCTGCCCAGGCGCCGCAGTGCTGCTGTCCATGTCACCTGCAGGAGAGGCAGAGGGCCCCCTCTCTGCTCCAGCCACACTGCCTGCTTCATGAGAAGGTCCAGCTTGCTGCTGCTTCAGGCTTCTGCCTGGAATGCTGTGGCCCCAGACACCTGCCCGCTCATGCTCTCCGCCTGCCAGATGTGCTCCAGAGTCACCTTCCGGGTAAGGCCTCACTTGACGACTGCCACCCACGCCACCCACTCAGGTGTCTCTCTACCTGGTTCATTTCTATCTGGGGTATAGTATTATCCATTGTGTATATTAACCTCGAACACCCCATGTCATTCACTTACTCACTTTTTGACAGACCCATTTTCCCCTCTACAAGTGCAGCTCTCAACCACAGGACATTTGTCAATGTCTGCAGGCATTTTGGGTTGTCATAACTGGGAGTGGGGTGTTACTGGCCCCTGCCAGGTGGGAGCAGGGATGCACATGAGAGTTCCCTGCATATTTCCCCCACAAAGAAATATCTACCGAAGATGTGAGTCACCCCCACGCTGAGAAACCCTGATCTAAAACATAAGGTCTATGAGAACAAGGGTTGCTTTCCCCTGTTTTGGTCACTGTTCTCTCTCTAGCACCCAGAACAGGGCTTGATACAAGAGATCCTCAGTCATTGTTGGGTGGACAGAGAGAGACGGGCACATACTCACACTTGGTAGATAATAGTTTTGATTATTGTCATTTCTTATGGGTTTATAGTTTCTGTGCCTCAGGTTTTCAGAAAAGTCTCTGCCCTTCTCCTGGGCAGTGTGACAGAGGGGGAAATGGTGCTGGACTCTGAGTCAAACAGCCCTGTGTGAGCCTCAGCTCAGCCATTATGAGCTACATGTCTGTGGGCAAGTCGCTTAGCCCCTCTGGGATTTCACTTCTTCATCCAGTAGGTTGGAATAAAATTTGTTTTTCTCTTTATCTGGCAAACTGATGGGATGAGCAAATAGGGTAATATGTCAAAATGCTTATAAGCACTAAATACCTTCAAATGATCACCATTATGTGGTGTCTACTGCAAAATGGAAAAAACAATTGATTTTATCATGGCCGATGATCTTATATTGGTTATGAGAAGCTTATTATTCATAGCCCATTTTTCATCATTTGAGAGAGTTTCCATTTCTGCCCATATGGCACTCCTTCTTTAGGTATCTCAAAAGAAGAAAAGGAAGAGACAGCCCTTTAAAATACAACACACAGATCACATATATTTTACTGAACAGCTTTAGCATTTAAAATTCAGACAATGTGCTCAAAATAGTACTAATAAATTTTCTGTCTTGAGTAATGTTTCTTAGACCTACACCAAGGGAAAATAATTAAATAAAGACCCAATAAAACAGAGATTAGAAAATAAAAGGAGGCGATTGTAAATCAAGGACCTGGTCTTCTAGCTGCTACCAAGGCTGCCTTTGAGGGCAGGGACCCAGATGTCTGATTTGGACACATACGTTCTTGCAATAGGATCACATTGCATGAAACATCTTATGAATGAGACATTAAGAGGCACAAGGTCATAGATGCCAGCGTGCAATAATGTTGCCAAATGTGTCTTGGAGACCAGAAATAGCCAGCTCACAGCTCCCTTCATCCTTCATGGAGTTACTAGGAGCAAGCCCTAGGGAGAGCACTCCACCCTGCTGGCAATGAGCAGCCACTCGTGACAGATCACCTGAGGCCTTTGACTAAAGCCCCACCACATCAAAGAGTTAGCAGCATTGTCTGTCCAGAGACAACATACTTCCTTCCAGAGCCTGGATCAGAGTCTCACCTTCCTGCCTCCATGGGGATTAAACCTGAAAGCACTGTTAGAAAATCTGATATAAAATGAGTGTAAATATTATTTACCCAGCAACAAAATTCACATCTTTACTTCTTCTTCTTCTTCTTTTTTTTTTTTTTTTTTTTTTTTTTTTGCTCCTTCAAGGAGTCATTATTCTTTCCTTGAATCATCAGTTCACTTATTCATCCAAGAATTTCTGATTTTTTTTCCAGTTTTACTGAGATATAATTTTCACACAGCCCGTATATATAAGGTACCCAAATAAGCCCGTTGTATAAGGTATACAACATAATGCGTTTATTTACCTATATTGTGGAATGAGATCCATCATCTCCTATAGATACAAACAAAAAAGGGAAGAGGAAAAAATGTTCTTTCCTTGTGATGAGAACTGTCTTACCCTTCATAAATATCATACAGTGGAGTTATAGTCACCATGTTATACATTACACCCCTAGTACTTACTTATCTTATAGGTAGAAGTTTGTAACTTTTATCTACCTTCACGCAAACCCCACCCCCTGCCGGCCTCCCCCTCTTTTTCAATGAATTTGCTGTTGTTTTTTTAAATATTTTATTTATTTATTTGTTAGAGAGAGAGAGAGAGCACAGGCAGACAGAGGTAGAGGGAGAAGCAGGCTCCCTGCCGAGCAAGGAGCCTGATGTGGGACTCGATCCCAGGACGCTGGAATCATGAGCTGAGCCGAAGGCAGCCGCTTAACCAACTGAGCCACCCAGGCGTCCCTCAATGAATTTGTTTTTAAGATTCTACATGTAAAAAAAAAAAAAAAAAAAGATTCTACATGTAAAAATGAGATTATACAGTTTTTGTCTTTCTCTGTCTGACTTATTTCACTTAACATAATGCCCTCAAGATCCACCCATGTTACCACAACTGTCAGGATTTCCTTCTTTTTTATAGTTGATTAATATTCCATTGTATGTGTGTACCTCATTTTCCCTATCCATTCATCTATCAGTGGACATTTAGGTTATTTCCATGTCTCAGCTATTGTAAATAATGCTGCAGTGGATATGGGGGTACAGGTATCTCTTCACCAAAGTGTTTTTATTTCTTTTAGTTATATTCTCAGAAGTAGAATTGCTGGATCTTAAGGTAGTTATATTTTCAACTTTTGAGGAACCTCCAATACTGTTTTCCAGAGTGGCTGCACCAATTTGCATTCCCACCAGCAGTGAGAGAGGGTTCCCCTTTCTCCGCATCCTCGCCAGCATTTGTTATCAATTTGCCTTTTCGGTGATGGCCATTCTAACACCTGTGAGATGATATCTCATTGTGGTTTTGGTTTGCATTTCCCTGATGATTACAGATATCGAGCATCCTTCCCTGTACCTGTTAGCCATACATATATCTTCTTTAAAAAATGTCTATTCAGGGGGCGCCTGGATGGTTCAGTTGGTTGGGCAACTGCCTTCAGCTTGGGTCATGATCTCGGAGACCTGAGACGGAGTCCTACCTTGGGCTCCTGGCTCCATGGGGAGTCTGCTTCTCCCTCTGACCTTCTTCCCTCTCATGCTCTCTCTCATTCTCTCTCTCTCAAATAAATAAATAAAATCTTAAAGAAAATGTTTATTCAGGTCCTTTGCCCATTCATACAGTAGATTATCTGTTGTTTTGTTATTGACTTGTATGAGTTTTTTAAACAAATTTTTGATATTAACCCTTATCAGATATATAGTTTGCAAATATTGTTTCCCATTCTATAGGTTGTCTTTTCATTTTGTTGATCACTTCTTTGCTATGTGGAAGCTTTTTAGTTTTATGCTGTCCTACTTGGTTTTGTTGCCTGTGCCTTAGGTGTCATATCCAAAAAGATTTTCCCAAATCCCACATCGAGGAGCTTTTTTCTCATGTTTTCTTCTAGGAGTTTTATGGTTTCTGGTATTAAATTTAACTCTTTAATCCATTTCAAATTAGTTTTTGTGAGTGGTGTATTATAAGGGTCTAGGTTTATTCTTTTGCATGTCAGTATCCACTTTCCCCAGCACCATTTTTTAAAGAGACTGTCTTTTCTCCACTACGTATTCTTGGTCCCTTGTGAAATATCAGTTGGCTATATATGCATAGGTTTATTTCTGGTCCATTGGTCTGTGTCTTTTTAGTGCCAGTGCTATACTGTTTTGATCATGACAGCTTTGTAACATAGTTTGAAATCAGGAAGTATGTGCCTGCCTCTTGCTTTGTTCTTTATCCTCAGGATTTCTTTTGCTATTTGGAGTCTTTTGTGATTCCATATAAATTTTAAGATTTTTTTTAACTTCTTTAAAAAATGCTGTTGGAAAATTGATATGGATTTCACTGACTCTGTGGATGGCTTTGGGTAGTATGAACATTTTATCAGGATTAACTTTTCCAGTTCACGAATACAGGATCGCTTTCCATTCATATGTGTCTTCTCTGATTTCTTTCATTCAGTGTCTTACAGTTTTCAGTGTAGAGATATTTCACCTCCTTGATTAAATTTATTCCTAAGTATTTTTTAATGCTATTATAAATGGTATTGTCTTCTTTATTTCTTGTTCAAATAATTTGTTGCTAGTGTATAAAAACTATATTGATTCTTATATGTTAATTTTGTATCCTGTAACTTTACTGAATTTATTGATTTAGATCTAACAGGTTTTTTTGTGGAATCTTTAGGATTTCTACATATAAAATCATGTCATCTGCAAATAAAAACAATTTTACTTATTCCTTTCCCATTCTGATGCCTTTTATTTCTTTTTCTGATGCCTGATGGCTGTTTCTAGGATTTCCAGCCCTAGGTCACTGATTCTTTCTTCAGTCCCTTTGCATCTCCATATTTTTGAAGCTCTCTATTGAATTCTTCAGTTTACTCATTGTATTTTTCAGCTCTAGGATTTCTGTTTGTTTGTTCTGATGGTTTCAATTTCTATTTTGAACTCATTTTGTTCATGCATTGTTTACCAAATTTTGTTCAGTTTTCTGTTTTTCTTATAGTTCATTAAACTTCTTTAAGAGGATTTTTGTGAATAATTTGACAGTTTATAAATCTCCACTTCTTTAGGGTCAGTTATTAGGGCTTTATTAGTTTCCTTTGATGCTGTCATGTTTGCCAGATTTTTTGTAATCCTTGATTCCTTATGTTGGTATTTGTGCATTTGAGTAAGTGGTCCCCCCTTCCAGACTTTGCAGGCTCACTTTGGCAGAGATGGTTCTCTACCAGTTAGCCCAGTTTGGGTTTCCAGTTTGTCAGCTGATAACATCCTTGGGAAAGCATGACCTGCTATCAGGGTCTCTTTTTGGGCAAGACCACTGCCCAAGCTCTAAGTTTGCAGGTAGGGAGGTTGCTGCTGCTGGCTAAGAACACCTGCATAGGACCGCAGGCTGATTACCTGCCTAAGCAAGTCTGTAGGTAGGATGGGCTCTGCAGTTGCCTGGATTTTCTGCCTGAGTTTACTAGCTGGTCAGCCTGGGTACTATACTCAGCAATAGGTGGGGCTATGAATTAGCTTCTCTGCCCTAGTGGGGCAGCAGAATAGGCTCTAGGGCAAGATTATGAACTGAATTCCCTAGCCAGGTGGGGCTCCCAGTTTTACTCTGCAAGTAGAGAAAGCCATGGGCTGCTCTCTCTGTTCAAGTGGCTCTGTAAGCAGGGCTGTCATCTGTGCAGTGCGACTCCCTGAGTGCTCTACTTAGATTCCCTAGTGGGGCGGACTGAGGTCTGTGTTCAGCAGCGTGTGGGGCTCTGAATTTGTTTCCCTGTCTAGGACCGGTGGGAGAAATGGCACCAGCAAGGCTTTTTGTTAGTGGTCTTGGTTCAAGCTGACCTGCACCCCCAATTCCCTGGCCAAATGGGGCCATCTGATTCTGCTCTGCAAACACTCAGCTCTGCCTGCTAGACTCTCTGTCCAAGCGTTGTTGGGCTACACAGATGCCAGGTGTTTTAGCCAGGCTTTGTGGTTGGATGGGGCTGGGAGCCACACTTGACAATGAGCTGGGCCATGACTCAGCTCCCTTGCCTGGGCAGCATGTGTGTGTGTGTGTGTTGAGGGGAGGGGGGTGTCAGATCAGCTCTGGAGATAGCCAGACTTTTCAACTGAGAAACTGAGCAGGCAGACCTGTATCCTGCCAAATTCCCTGGTCAGACTGAGCCACCATCTTGACTTGGCAAAACCTCTGGCTGGACTACTCCCTGGATGTTGCAGATAGGACTTTGGTCGGCCAAGGTCTGGGTGCTGGTTGTTGTGTGCCCTTCCCCCTTCTCCATCACAGTCAGGTTCCCAGGGGTCAAAGTCCACAGATTCCCCTGCAGTCCTCATATGGCAACATCAGAGTGGGGGCCCTCAAATAACAAACTATAACACTGGGGAACCTGAATGTTTACCCTGGAGGCACTGGAGGTTCAGGGGATCTCTGCATGAAGCTCCACTGGCCTGGGGGAGGGGAAATGTGGTCAACGTGTAGCAGCTTCTTTTACCCTTCTAATGCGGTCTGTCTTGGTTTCTGTGGTGTGGGGGGCCTCAGCATCACGTTCATGTACTACGGTTCTTCCAGTCATGTCCTGTCCATGCACAGTTGTTAGTTGTTCTTGTGAGGGGAGCAAAGTCAGCGAAGACCTCTGCTTGTATCTTGGTGACATTACTTCTCCTACTGAATTCCTTCTTGCACTGGGCAGTGTTCTAAGTCCGAGGAATCTTGTGGAAAATAAGACAGACGGGTACCCTGCCCTCACGAAGCTTACAGTCTAGAAACAGCTAAAAACTGATAAACAAATGAACAAAGCGCCCAACTCCAGAATGTAGTAAATATTCTGAAGGAAAAAGAGCAGTCCAGAAAGGTGATGTTTGCTGGATGTGCGGTGTGAATAGGGAAGGCTGCCAGCCTGCAACAGCTGGTGCTCAGGGAGAGAGGACTGTACTACAGAGGGTGTGAAGTAGGAGCGAGTCAGCGGAAACCGAGTGAGGAGAGAGAAGGAAGGGAGCGGCTGAAGAGGTAGGCATTTAAGACCATGCCAAGGTGAACCTGCATGCTTTTCAAAGGAAACGGGGTTTTTGAAGTATGTTAAGTAGAGGAATGAGATGCTCTGACTTACTTTATGAAAAGAGCTCTCTGGCTTTTAATAGGATGGTTTATGGAGATGGAGGGGGAGGCAGGGAGACTATCAGACCAGAGCAGCAAGGGGGATGGGCTCAGGCCAGGGTGGTAGCTGGGGGAAGGGATTGTGGTTTGGAGACATGCACTGAGGTGGACAGCAGGCCTCATTGATGGAACAGTCAGTCTGGTGCAGACATGGAGAACCAGGAAGGTGGTGGTTTTGAGGTATATGTGTGTGCAAGTGATGATTCTGTCTTGGATGTGTGAAATTTTTTATTTTTTAAAATATTTTATTTATTTATTTTACAGAAAGAGAGAGAGAGAGGGAACACAAGCAGGAGGAGTAGGAGAGGGAGAAGCAGGCTTCATGCTGAGCAGAGAGCCCGATGCAGGGCTCGATTCCAGGACCCTTGGACCATGACCTGAGCCAAAGGCAGACACTTAATGACTGACCCACCCAGGCGCCCTCAATGTGTGAAATTTAAGTGTCCATTGGATATCTGAATGGAGATGTCAGCTTGGTATTTGGGTAAAAGTTGAGTTTGGGGGAGAGGGCCAGAAATAAAGACATGAGGTTCACCAACATGGAGATAGCATTCAGAGCTGCAGGAGGAGACAAGATAACTGAGGGAGAGACTTAGAAGAAACGGGCCCAGAAGCAAGCACTAAACACTCTGGCATTTGAAGGATAGACAGAGGGTTATCATGGAAGGTGACCAGAGAAAATGCCACAAAGAGGAAAGTGTTTAAAAGTGTCAAATGCTGCCAGATGTGCTATAGCAGAAGCAAATGCAAAGTGCTATGATAGCACTGAGGACAGGGTCGCCTTGAGGATGCATGGGAACTTGAGCATGTATCTGCTGCGAGGCTCTTGTCTATAGGATTGATTCAGTTTAAAAATGTATACATGAAAAAGTACTCAATATCACTCAGCATCAGGAAAATATAAATCAAAACCACAATGAGATAGCACCTCACACCAGTCAGAATGGCTAAAATTAACAAGTCAGGAAATGACAGATGCTGGCGAGGATTCGGAGAATGGGGAACCCTCCTACACT
This sequence comes from Taxidea taxus jeffersonii, assembly GCA_003697995.1. Taxonomy (NCBI): domain Eukaryota; kingdom Metazoa; phylum Chordata; class Mammalia; order Carnivora; family Mustelidae; genus Taxidea; species Taxidea taxus. The sequence goes on along the minus strand of RCUC01097379.1, from coordinate 2,335 downwards.
GTTGGTGGGAATGCAAGCTGGTGCAGCCACTCTGGAAAACAGCATGGAGGTTCCTCAAAAAGTTGAAAATAGAGCTACCCTACAATCCAGCAATTGCACTGGATATTTACCCTAAAGATACAAATGTAGTGATCCAAAGGGGCACGTGCACCCGAATGTTCATAGCAACAATGTCCACAATAGCCAAACTATGAAAAGAGCCTAAATGTCCATCAAGAGATGAATGGATAAGGAATAGATTGTATATATATATATATATATATATATATATATATGCACAACGGAATACTATGCAGCCATCAAAAGAAATGAAATCTTGCCATTTGCAAAGACGTGGATGGAACTAGAGGGTATTATGCTGAGTGAAATAAGTCAATCAGAGAAAGACAATTATCATATGATCTCTCTGATACAAGGAATTTGAGAGGTGAGGTGGGGGGCTGTGGGGAGTAGGGAGGGAAAAAATGAAACAAGATGGGATCAGGAGGGAGACAAACCATAATAGACTCTTAATCTCAGAAAACAAACTGACGGCTGCTGGCGGGTAGGGGGGTAGAGATAGGGTGGTTGGGTGATAAACATTAGGGAAGGTATGTGCTATGGTAAGTGCTGTGAAATGTATAAGCCTGTTGATTCACAGACCTGTACCTCTGTGGCATATAATACATTATTTGTTATTAAAAGACAAACATTTTAAAAATTTAAAAGAAACAGCTTTATTGAAGTATAATTCACATGCCATACAAAAAAAAAAGAAAAAATATATTACAAATTCTTGGGCCTTTGTGGGGTTTTATCAATGAAGATTAGAATAATGTGTAGGAAGAGGTATTATGTATTTGTTTATTGGACAGTTAGTGTGTTTGAAGATTCTTCATCTTGTGTCACCCTAAACTAGTGCGTCACTACCAAGGGGTGGTGGTGGTTGGTTCCATTCTCACATAGTCCTATGTAAGAAGTGCTGGGCTGGCCAGAGAGAACACACTCCAGCCAGACTCTCCTGAATGTGTCCTGGCTACGGACACTCAGTTCTGGATATTCAGGGCACCTGGTCAGTCGCACACATAGAGTAGAGAGAGCACCCAAAGGATCCTGATTCTGGCTCCGGGTGATACAATCAGGTGGAACAGCTGGCCCCATCAGATCCTAGCCACCAGAGGGGACTCAGAAAATTTTGAGGAAGGTACTCCAAAGTGCAGGGTCTGGGGTAGGGGGTCAGCTTGTCTTGGTATAAGGTCAGTGCGACTGAGGCTGGGGATGCTGAAGAAAGAATCACAGAAGTGACAAGAGTATGGCACAGCCATCCTTTGCCAACATCTTTGAGCACTCTCACTTCATTCAGAGTCCTCCCTTCCCAAGGCAAAAGCCAGAAGTCTTACAACTGCAGACCCTCCTGCATTGGGCACGGGGCAGTGGCTAACAAGGTTCTGACCGTGAGACATAGACTCTGACTTGGACTTGGACTTAGAAGTGAGCCACATGAGGAGGAGCCTGCAGGCAGGGAAACCGGCCTTCTGGAGGGAGGAAGCCTAGGGTTGGATTGAGTGACCACGGGCACTTTACATTACCGCTCCATGACTCAGTTTCTCCCGTCATGGAATGGGGATGATAATAGCACTACCTCATGGGAGTTACCAGCTACTACCGGGAAGGCGCTTACAGCCATGCTTGACGCAGGGTAAGAGCTACAGAAGCACTGTCCATTCTTACTGTTACCTTGCAAGCCTGGTGGCGGAGGCATCAGTGCCCTCGAGCTGACTGGGCAGAGCCCCTGTAATGATGTCCCAAGTCCCAGAGGTGTTGCAAGTTATTGGTGGCAGGGGTTTTCTTGATTGCTTGTTTTTGTTTTGCTGGAGGAGGAAGCAGATGTGCTTGATACACCCTTGGTGGTGCAACTTTAAGTTCTGTCTGTCTAGCCCTCCTGGATATTTGTTAGCAGCCCGAAACCCTTTATGAATTACTTTTCTGCTTAGACTCCCCAGAGTGGATTCTTCTGTTTGGATTAAAAATTCTGATTGACAGGATGACCTGTGAACTGAGCCTTGAGGATATTGGCCTTACCAAATAGGGGGAGGGTGAATGAGGTGGGAGGGCCTCACCTGGAGGTAAGGCGCCAAGGCATGAAGCTTCACGGTGTGTTGGTAAGGTGACCATGTAATCTGTCATCTAAGCTAGGACCCTTCTGGGAGTGAGGGGCATTGCTTTTAGCAATTAGCATGGAGCAACCAGCTAAAACCGGACTGTCTTGGGTAAACAAGGAGTGAATGGCCTTCCTAAATATATTATAACCATATAACCCAGAGGTCAGCTGATCCAATCACACAACAGGCATTAG
>RCUC01097371.1:0-15208 GCA_003697995.1 Taxidea taxus jeffersonii | reverse complement strand
TGAATTTTTCTGCTTATGTCTGATCTCATGCATTCTTTTTTTTTTTTTAAGATTTTATTTATTTATTAGTTAGAGAGAGAGAGTGAGCACAGACAGAGAGGCAGGCAGAGGCAGAGGGAGAAGCAAGCTCCCTGCCGAGCAAGGAGCCCGATGTGGGACTTGATTCCAGGATGCTGGGATCATGACCTGAGCCGAAGGCAGCCACTTAACCAACTGAGCCACCCAGGCGTCCCTGATCTCATGCATTCTGTCTTGGTTTGTATTAGTGTTAGTTTCAGAGTAAAGGATTTTATAACTTTCACCCCTGTATATTAACTTACTCAACAGTTTTTGTTTTGTTTCCTTTTGCCTTGCCTAGAGTATAATATATTCTTAAAAAGAGGGTATTTGGGCTGAGGACGAAAACATCTTAATTTTTAGCTTTGTCTCTGACCGTGGAGAGTGTTTCACAAGAAATTTATCAGCTTCTGCCCATTAAAATCATCTGAATTCCACCATGCTTTGTGGAAAATTCATATACATATATTTCGGTTTCTCTGAAGGAAGATGTTCTACCATCCAAATGAGAGAACTAACATTTACTCAGTTCTTCCTATATGCCAGAGACTGTTCTGTGTGTCTTAAATACATTAATTCCTTTAGTATGCATAACAGCTCTATGAAGGGTAAACTCTATTGCTATCCCCATTTTATGTTAGGAAAATGAGACACAGAAAGGTTAAGTAACTTGCCAGAGGTCACATAGATAATAATAGGGTCTGGATTTGAACTCGGGGCTTAGTTCGGCTCCAGAGACCATGCTCTTAACTACTGTGAGTAGCTTCCTCGTAAATCTAGATACATTACTTTTATCGTTAACCTGTGTTAACAATAATAACAATGCCTATTATTATTATATATTAATACATAATATATAATAATTATATATAATAAGCTAATTAAAAGTTGTATTTGTTAGCTGTATTAGTTATAATTGTGAAATTGTAAATAATTCAATATGCAAATAGATAATAGTGCATATGTACAAGGATGGTTATTTAGAAATCAAATTCTTGAATACTTACTGCTGTGGAAAACTACATGTGGCTGAAAAAGTAAGAGAAAGATCACAGTTTTCTGTTTGAAAGCACACATAATGGATTTATATGTGATTAAATATACAAATATTTATTTTAAAAGACTGTAAAGAAGTATATGAGTGATTCTTTGTATTACAATTGTGAGAAAGTAAATTTGAAAAATACTTTTAAAATGTCATTTGTTCAGGGGTGCCTGGGTGGCTCAGTCTGTTAAGCGACTGCCTTCAGCTCAGGTCATGATCCCAAAGTCCTGGGATTGAGCCCTGCATCAGGCTCCCTGCTCACTGGGGAGCCTGCTTGTCCCTCTCCGTCTGCTGCTCTGCCTGCTTGTGCTCTCTCACTCTGTCAAATAAATAAATAAAAGTCTTTAAAAAAAAATAAAATGATGTTTGCTGGATACTTCCCACGTACTAGGTCCCATATTAAATTCTTCATGGGTGTTTTCTCAGTAAATTCTCCCATCAGTCCCATGATCTAGGTATTACTCATTTTTCAGATGAAGAATCCTAGAACAATTATGTAATTTGTCTAGGGTCATATAGCCAGTAAGTGAGAATTGGAACCTCAATATGAGACTCTTTCTGTTCTGTATTTTCTAGGCTTTTCTATAATTTATGTTATTTACATGATCAAAAACAAAATTAATTTTATAAATCATGCAAAAATTGGGAACTACAAGTCAGACTTATATGATCTGCTAGAATTTACTTATTTGAGCCATCAGTTCCCTAAGCTAGCTATGCAAAATAACAGAAGCCTGGGACTTGGAAGAAATTAGACGAGGCATTTAAAAAGTTTAAATAGACTCACTGGTTTCTCTTCTACCAAGAAATTTTTTTTGACCATTTACCAGGGGGAACTGATTATTTTTCTAGTGTGAGTTGCAGGTCTGATGCATATGTTATTAGGCTAGTTAACATATGATAAAGCTGAGCATTTTTGACTGTTTAAGAATTCTTTAACTATTTTTGTTGTGGTTGCTACTAGTTCCTTTTGTGCTGTTGGATCCCAAAGTAGATGTAGCCAGTGCCCAAAGCGAAGATTACTGTATGTGAATATGTGGACTGACCCCCTCCCCATGGACATGGTAGAAGGATTTTTCTTATAGAAATATGTATCTGTAGTTGACAAATGAAAGAGATACTCAGTGACATCTATAATCTTCAAGAATAACATCAAACACAGAAGGCAGCTGTCCTGTTTTTCTGTAGTTATCCCACTGTAAGCAAAATGGGTCACTGAAGGACTCCATAGTGTATTTCACATGTTCTTACAGTAAGAGAATTCTGACTCCTCATGTGGTTTTTAATTTGAGGAATATGTGTCGTAGCAGGAAAACACAGTTACCTCTAAACCTTTGTCTGAAGAATTATTAGAGAATTCTTATTTTGGCAGGATGTTAGTTTGGGAAGGACAACACATAGAGATCAAGGAAGAAAATGCCCACCTGGTCATTTCTGTTACATGAATAGACCTTTTCATTAGAAGGGCAGACTCACGGTGGCGAATCCGTGAATGAATGTGTGTGTGTCACTTTACCTGTGAAAGAGGGAGAATGGGATACATGAAGGGATACATGAAGGACAGGGTCAGATGTAAGGTGTGTAAGGCTACTGCTGAAAACCAGAAGAGGACTGAAGCTGTTTCTTTTACCAAAGAAAAGTGGGAACATTTTTATCAAGATACAACTCTTTCCAGCCTTTTTCTTTTCTTTTCGACTTTTTAAAATACAGTGAAAACATTTCAACATCTCCATATTCTTTCTACTGATCTGGGTAATCCTTTGCTTTCCAGCCATAAAACTTGATACAGTCCAGTGCCATGTAGTGAGCTCCTTCTGTGGGCTATGTTCCTTTAGTCCTGAGAAGGGTGCTTGACTCTCCCACCCACTGCAAGACCTCTGGGAATAGGTGCACCAGGCGGTTGGTCACCCTGACCCTGTGTGTGTATGTTACGTTGTAGGGATAGGGCTGGGAGGGTGGCGTGAGAAGGGAGGACACTGATGGAAAGGGGAAGTTCTGAGGTGTGAAGAGAACAGTTTTTTCTTCTGAAGAATGTTTCCTATGGCTAAGAAAATAATGAAAATCCTGGGGTGCCTGGGTGGCTCACTGGGTTAAAGCCTCTGCCTTTGGCTCAGGTCATGATCCCAGGGTCCTGGGATTGAGCCCTGCATTGGGCTCTCTGCTCAGTGGGGAGCCTGCTTTCCCCTCTCTCTGCCTGCCTCTCTGCCTGCTTGTGACCTCTCTCTCTCTCTCTGTCAAATAAATAAATTAAATATTTAAAAAAATCAGTAAGCCAGGGTCTTTGTGCTGAGTAGTGAGTCAGAGCTTGCTGCATTAGACCTGAGTATTAAATGGGTCTCTGTGTTTGGTCCTGCACTCTTCATACCTGTACTAAAGGACAAATGGGGAAGTAAGAGGAATAGCGTAATGATTCCGAGCCTTCCCTAAGCATAGAACATTCTGCCTGCAGTGGGTTTTGGTTCTAAGTACACTCTTTCCTGCTCTGGGCAACCTTATTTTAGCAAGTGGAGGTGTGAACGTGTTTATCTTTTTTGTTAAAGATTTTGTTTATGCGAGAGAGTGAGCAAGCACAAGCAGGAGGAACTGCAGCGGGAGAGGGAGAAGCAGATTCCCCGCTGAGCAGGGAGCCCGACACAGGGCTCAATCCTGGGACCCCAGGACCATGACCTGAGGTAAAGGCAGACCCTCAGTGAACTGAAAGTGTTTTTACTTTCAAATATAGGGCCTTTATGCAATTACAGACCACTTTTTTTTTTTTTTTAATTTTATTTATTTATTTGACAGACAGAGATCACAAGTAGACAGAGAGGCAGGCAGAGAGAGAGGCGGAAGCAGGCTCCCTGCCGAGAAGAGAGCCCGATGCGGGGCTCAATCCCAGGACTCTGGGATCATGACCTGAGCCAAAGGCAGAGGCTTTAATCCACTGAGCCACCCAGGCGCCCCAATTACAGACCACTTTTAAACATTCTTCATCTAGATCTATATGAATACTTAGAGTAAGACTTCCTATAATATACCTGCTAGATCAATTTCAGGTTTTATTTCTGCCTTGATGTCCCTTAGCAGTCTTGTCTTTCTCCCCTCTCTTGTTCTTGGTTTTTGACCTTACAGAGAAGTGTGGGAAATGGAACTGGATAGACTCAAGAATCAGGATGGCGAAATAAATCGGAACATTATGGAAGAGACAGAGCGGGCCTGGAAGGCAGAGGTGAGAAGAGCTCTGTGTGGAAAGCCTTGATGTGGGGCTTCCAGATAGTATAATCTTTGGGTATGGTGTTATACTGCTAAGCCGTACGAGTATTATACCATATAGCCACTCAGCACTTGTTTTAACTAGCTGGGGGTAGCTTCGTATATGTAAAATTAATAATGTATGTGTGTGTGTGTGTGTGTGTGTGTGTGTGTGTGTGGTTTCCTTAGATCTTATCACTAGAGAGTCGGAAGGAGTTGCTGGTATTGAAACTAGAAGAAGCAGAAAAAGAGGCAGAATTGCACCTTACTTACCTTAAGTAAGTACCCTCCCATTAGAGAGTTTTAATGGTCCTGCAGTTTGGTGTTTCTTTGATGGTTTGGTTTGGTTTGGTTAGTTTTCTGAAACCCGAGGCCTGCTAGTCTGGCACTTACTCTGTCTTCACAGGAACTCCAGGGCCACCTCTCTCTGTGCAACAGCCATGGTTTAGTGATTTCTCTTGCCATATCTTACAGTTTTGTACTTTTGATTGTATTGGTTCCAACTGCATAAACAGTATCTCTTACGGTGTCAGAGCATAACAAATATCTTTGGAGATTTGTTTCTCATAGTTATTTCTCCTCTTTCTGCCATGGAATCTGGAGGACCCCTGTGGCATTTCCAGGCAGACAAGAGTCCTCTCTCTGTGGTTGGTCCTCTTTCTCTAAGAATTGGCTTCAAAGATGCCAGACTTAGAGTGAAGCACACGAACCCCGGGCTCTTCCTGCCCCTGGTTGACCAGCCACTGCCCTGCTAGCTCTGAGGGTCAGGAGCTGGTCTTGCTCTAATTCTCTGAATTCCTGTTGGTTTCTTGAAAGGTCAACCCCCCCAACACTAGAGACAGTTCGTTCCAAACAGGAGTGGGAGACAAGGCTGAACGGAGTTCGGATGATGAAAAAGAACGTTCGAGTAAGTGTTGTGTTGTGTGATCTTTGAGTCACAGTTCAGTTTGTGCTTAAACCTCTGGTAACTGGAAGGGACCTTGTACATCATCACTGAGGGCCCGCCCCACCCCTGCCTTTGCTCTCTGATACGGGACGATGCTCTCCTTCTTGGGCAGCTTACTCAGCTCAGCAGAAAGGGTAATCTGCTCCTGGCTCTCTTTTTAGGACCAGTTTAACAGTCATATCCAGTTGGTGAGGAACGGAGCCAAGCTGAGCAGCCTTCCTCAAATCCCTACGCCCACTTTGCCTCCACCCCCATCAGAGGTGAGAGGGCTGGTGTGGGGCAGTCTACCTTTCTGTGCTGGTGGCACAGGAAGAGTCTTCTATTTGCTCCTTTTATGAAGAGATTGGTTTTACTACTGATATTATTTATTATAACATTATTATTGGCTATTATTATTATTGGTATTATCTGGCCTAAGAATTACTCACTGATTTCCGCTCCAGATTCCTAAACTTTCATTTTCTTCCTTTCTCTCTTGTCCTTCACCTCTCCCGCTCTATAGACAGACTTCATGCTTCAGGTGTTTCAGCCGAATCCCTCTCTGCCTCCTCGGATGCCCTTCTCCATTGGGCAGGTCACAGTGCCCATGGTTATGCCCAGCGCAGATCCCCGCTCCTTGTCTTTCCCAATCCTAAACCCTGCCCTTTCCCAGCCCAGCCAGCCTTCCCCGCCCCTTCCTGGCTCCCATGGGAGAAATAGCCCTGGCTTGGGTTCCCTCGTTGGCCCCCACGGTCCACACATGCCCCCTGCTGCCTCCATCCCGCCTCCCCCAGGCTTGGGTGGTGTTAAGGCTTCTACTGAAACTCCCCGGCCCCAACCAGTAGACAAACTGGAGAAGATCCTGGAGAAGCTACTGACTCGCTTCCCCCAATGCAATAAGTAAGTATCTTTCAGGACTAATTAAAAAAAAAAAAAAAGTGTCAGAGAAATGTCTGTGGGTGAAAATAGGGGAGGTTTCCTGGAGATTTCCCACAAGGACAGCATAGAATCTGTCTCCTTCAACATGTGGCTTCTTAGGGCCCAGATGACCAACATTCTTCAGCAAATCAAGACTGCACGGACCACCATGGCAGGCCTGACCATGGAGGAGCTGATCCAGTTGGTAGCAGCCCGCCTGGCCGAACATGAGCGGGTGGCAGCCAGTACTCAGGTGGGAACTCAGACCTGCTCAGGTTGGGGAGAGGCAGGTTTCAGAAGAACTGGGGGTGGCACACAGCACTGCAGCCAGGGGTCTCTAGCCTGCTGTCTTCCTTTGCTGGACCGGGAAAGAAATGATTTCTTTTTGTTATCTGCTCTGTCGCTCAGACCCTCTCTCCTTACTCTGACAATATTTCTGCCCACAGCCCCTCGGTCGGATCCGGGCCTTGTTCCCTGCTCCGCTGACCCAAATCAGTACCCCAATGTTCTTGCCTTCTGCCCAAGTTTCGTATCCTGGAAGGTCTTCACATGTAAGGCTCTTTTTCTTTGAAAACTGGGATGTGGAGAAGCTAGGGGGTGAGGAGGGAACAGGTTTACAGGTGGAGTGCAGGGAAAAAACTGCCCTCTCATCAGCTGGGCTATTGGCCACCCCAGCTGAGAAAATGCAGGTGCTTCTAGCAAGAATCTGTATTTGAACTTTTCTTTCTTTTGGTGTAAACTCTTTTAGCATCATGGGCTCAAGAGGCAAGGAGACCCAGAGGTTCCTTACTCTTTGGCCATCCCTCCTTTGTCCTGCAGGCTCCAGCCACCTGTAAGCTGTGTCTAATGTGCCAGAAGCTTGTCCAGCCCAGCGAGCTGCACCCAATGGCTTGTACCCATGTGCTACACAAGGAGGTGGGTGCTGTGGACTTTCTTCCTCGCCACTCCTTCTTTGCTGAGTTTTTCTCGAACATGTTGCTGTGTTGATACTCATCATTAATATCTCAACATGAGGTTTTCAGTAGGTTGTGGCTTAAACAGTCAGCAGAATTCAGGATGCTGGCAGCTAGGATCTCCCAGCTTCCTTTCCCCCCCATTCTCTTTAGGGGGCTGGATGAGCAGCATATCCTGGAGCACTGATGGGTTACTTTCTTGGAACACTGACAATAAGACATAAATATGTAACTATTGTTTCAAATATAGCATTGTCAAGAGATTGCTTAGACAAGGATGGAATAGGGAACCTGAATGTGAGATTAGTAAATCCATTAACAGAACAGCTTGGAGGTCTGCCTGTTGGGGATGATCTTCACAGACTGACAAGTTATTCCTATCGTGGATTATGTTACCAGACAGAGTTAAGTCTCCCAGCAGCAGGAATGATTCCTTCTTTACTATTTTCTTTTGTTCATTTTCATTTTCCAAGAGCCAGCAACTGAATTCATGTCTAAATTCTTAGGGGAAAATCCTGAATAAGATTTGAGGGTGGTGGTATTTGGAGATGGGAGCACATCTCAGCCTAAATGGATCAAGAGAAAGGATCTCTGACACAAAGCAGTGCCACACCATTCTAGCTAATTGTTAATGGTCCCTATAAAAAGAACAGATTCCCCTGCTCTGAAGAGTCTTTTGAGGGTAAGAGCCATTGAAATAGCCCATCTGGTCCCCATGGAAAGAGGCTGTCTGACATAGTCATGCCTTCCTCAGACCTAGTGAACCTCAGTGGCACGCTCTCCCCTCCTTCCCTCCAGCTTTCCAGATAAACCTGAGATATGTCTTTCTTCCTTTCCAGTGTATCAAATTCTGGGCCCAGACCAACACAAATGATACTTGTCCCTTTTGTCCAACTCTTAAATGACGGACCTGACTGGGGAGGAAGAAGAGGAGAAACTGATGTGAACAGGAAGCGCGGGTTCAAGATTTCTAAAACTCTATATTTATACAGTGACCTATACTCATGCCATGTACATTTTTATTATATAGGTAATGTGTGTATAGAAAGTCTGTATCCAAATGTTCGTAAATGAAAGTATGTATATTATGCAGAAATGGTCTCTCCCCCTCCCCTTGCAGTTCCTTCGAGGGATGCAGATTGTAGCTGATGTTTAGTTTGCCCTTGAAATTATGATATTCTTGCCTAGGGCTGTTTTCAAGTACAATATAAAAAACATCTAGGAAGCTGCTGTTGCTCTAAGGCCATCCTGCTTTGATTTGGCTCAGCCTCTAGTTCATTTTCTTAAGGCTCATGTATGCAGATTTGAACCCTGGTGCTCACCCGCTGTCCAGCCAGATGCCTTGCTTACTGAAAGCCCACGGAAGCCCCAGTGTTGTTCTAGCCACTTGACTCCAAATGGATAAAATGAGATCGATGGAGAAAAAAAATGTAACCCTAATAGTTTGAATTTCCATTGACGATTTTATTGTGTTAACGCTCATTATTTGCACATAGACATTAGGTTTACAGAATATTCCGTTTTACATCAGCAAATTCACAGTCCAAGAATAACAACATAACTGGGTCCCATTTCCCCCATGCGTCCCGAAAACTTCTGTCCGTCTGACTTCCTGGGTAGTCCTCTCTTTAGAAACTAGCACAGCCCACAGATCTTTCCTGGGCCAAGCCGTCCCTTGCTGCCACTGACTTGGCTTCTGATCAAGCTCTCACAGACCAACCTTGTGAAGGCCTCACCTCTTCCCCTTCACTTCTGGTCTCCTGGTCAGCTAATTCCCCTCCCCACTGAAGGTTAAGGCAGTTGGTTCACAACCAAGTTGTTCGGTGACGTTGGGTGAGCTCCAGGCAGGCACTGGGGTGAGGAGATGTCTGTGCAAAATTACTTGCAGAATGATATTGGGATGCCGGATTTTAATTTTTGAAGCAAGAAAATTATGGGGGACATGTTTCCTGTCCTGGGAAAAAGGGAGGCCAAAGTGCTATGAAAGGGAGTTGGATTTCAAGTTTAGAAGTCATTTGTTCTATAGATAGCTATCTAGAGCAAGATTGCTTTCCCACGTCTGCTTATTGAGCACTTCCGGTGTTTAGGTTTATACCTGTGAAAGCTGTGAATCTGTGAGAGCTTTGAATCTTTTCCTATCCTTTTGTCTGTACTCCTACGGGAAATGGCTTCAGCTTTCTTCTCTTTTGGAATTAAACGGGGAGAAACCAAGTGTTAATTTAAAAAAAAAAAATTAGCTCTAGGAGAAGAATATTGTTATATCACCAACAGTTCAGTTTTTCCCATTCTGTGACCTGGCACTAGCAGTACTATCTGGGTAGCAAAGCCTTTCCCTTTCAGGTCCAATTACATTCCCTGCTCTGTTTTTTATCTTTTCCTTCTTTGTTTTTCATCCTTGCCCATCAGCCTCTTAGATGCAGTCTTTCCCTTCTCCTGCCTTACTTGCTCAGGCTTGTTGACTGGCTTCATTTTCAGGAGCTGGACTTCCCAGGACCACCTTGGCATCTTGTAGGGTGATTGAAATGGCCTGAGTTCTCCCCTCTGTAGAGGTCAGGTGACCTACTTCTTTGGTTAATGAAATATTAATGTCTAGTTTGTAGCTATCATGAATGGAAATGTTGGCAAAATGGAAGACCAGTTCCTTTGTTCTTTTCACTTGGGGGCATTCACTTTTTCTCTTGTAATCAAAAGATTTTCTCTCTCATCAACTTTGCAGTAGCCTTTAGGCCACCAGGAGTGTTTTTCAGTATTCCCTAAAAATCTAGAAATTAGGATAGGGTATAAACACTGTTCTCTTTCTTTTCTACAAATATTTGAAGCCAAAGGAGTATAGAGAGAAGAAAGGAATAAGTGGGAGGGGGCTTAACAACTTCCTAGTAAGAGCCCCTTGAAAGCCAACTATAGCAGGGGGACAGATGTTTGGGGTATGTGGAAGTTGGGGCCTCACTGTTGCTCTCTTCTCTGTCTTGTTCGGGATCAGTCAGAAAGCAACATTTAAGTTTTGGGCACCCATGTTCTCCCTTTTCCCTCTGTCTCCTGGCCTGCAGGGGTAGAAGCCATGCAGATCGGTGGGAAAGGCCTCTAATGCAGTGAATAGAGATGGGACAGTCACTTTTCGGGAGTTGATTCTAAAAATAGAGATATATAATATTTTTACAAGCAAGAAACTGTTGTCAAGACTTTTTATATATATACTTAAGAGTTTCAGGATAGAAAAGAAGCAACTGTAAAAAGAAAAGTACGTACAAGTTAAAAAAAAAAAAATAGGACAGTGGGATTTACTAATGAAGGGGTTGAATTTTATGCCCTGGAAAGAGTTGGGAAAAAGCCAGTTTTCCCCAACATGGATAGAAATTATAAAACAGAATGTGGCGTTTTCATTACATGGTAGCAATTCTGGAAGTTTTATTTACACAGTAAGTTCCGAGCTGGAAACAGTCTCCAGTCTTCCTGACAGTCTTTGTGGTTAGGAGGGGGTGTTCCCAGTCGTCCAAAGCAGCACCAAGTGCAAGGGGAATGAAGAGAACCCAGATAAAGAACTGTGATTCAGTATTCTTTTTTTATTGGTTTATGGCTTGTGGGCAGCTGGCCGAAGCCAGGATCTCCAGAGGCCCTCCTTGTATTTCCCTTTCCCTCATCAGGTGATTCCATACTCGGCAGGCAGGTCCCATACCTGGAAGCAGTGTGTTGACAAGCTAGCGACAGGACCCGGTGGGTCTACTAGGGGAATCACGTCTTCCACTAACACTGGTTTCAGAGTTGACTGTGTTAGAACTGATAGGGAGGAAATGAACTTGGTCCCCACCACCTAGCCCAAGAACCAGCCTGGGTAGCCAAGTACTATTTGGAGTGGGGAGTAGAGAGTAGAATAGGAGAGAAGGGTGGCGTCCCCTGAGGGGCTCTGGAGGTACAGGAAGTACGGAAGCCCTGGGGCTGCCAGCCTTTCTCCAGCAGCCTTGTTACCGAAGGCAATGATGGTAGAGCCAGAAAGCCCTGCGGTCCAGACACTGGGTATAATACTAGTGCCACTGTGGGGTGCCTTAGCCAAGGTAATGGAGGGGACATCGGAGAAGGGGAGAAGGTGATGAAACCACCCTGTGTCGTGTGGAGGTCTTACTGCTACGCTCAACTGAACAGGAAGAGATCCGGGCAGAGGCACCGGGGTACCTGTACCTGTTGAGTGAATCTGGTAGATTCTGCCTGCAAGGGTTAAGTTAGAGAGGTCTCCTGTCTATCCCTCTCAGCAACTCAGCTGCAGAGCTGCAGAGGAATAGGGATTTGGGGCAGGGAGTGAACACGTAAGCAGGAAGACAGAGCCCAGCCCTGCTCTATTTGCTGTGTTCCAGTTGCTTCCTTCTAGGGCACTGGGGCTGGGGGTGGGAAATGTCAGCGTTACCTATCGCGTGTGGGGCAAAGGGTTCGGGTAGAGACAAGTGCAATCATTCAGGTAGAAATTGAGTTTTCAGATGGAACTTCTTAGTGGGCACTTTTCATTTAAGAGAGTTAAAAAGAGCTTTTTGGCTAGGTAAGCCCTTCTTCCCAACTCACTTTTGGTCAGGCTACAACCACAGAAAAGAAAACACTGGGCAGCAACACCCATCTTCCAGGATGGGTTTCTTTCTTGGAGATGCAGTCTGAAACTGGGACTGGCAAGTGGTCGTGGTTCTGCCTTTTCTAGCTCCGATCCCAGTGGTTCCCTGTCTTTGTGCTCCCTCTCCTCTCTTCCAACCGCCCCATCTGTACAAATATTCAGTCTCATTATTTTTTGTTTAATTCAAGAGGCAATCTTTGTACCAATGTTAGGCTTGTTTATACAGTCCCTATTACTAAAGCAAATAGCAAACTGTGCATCCGTTCCTACTGACTTGGGCCAGCAGGGAAATGACATTGGCCCTTTCTCTGCAGAGAGACGCACACTGGGGTGATGTGGCTGTGATGCCGCTACTTCTGGAACTAAGAAAAGAAGAATACTTTGGGTTGGAGATTCCAAAGGGATAGTGGGCAAAGGTTCAAGGCTGAAGTGTCAAGCAGCAGAATTTCCCAACTCAGGCCTGAAGTGACTAAGAGTATTCCCGCCACCAGAGTGCTTCTTTCTTCCGTCTCATGTTTCCTATAGGTGCCACTCCTGTAACCCACCTTGCCCGCTTTTCCTTCTTTTTTGTCAAGGCAGAGGCATCTGGTAGGTAGGTGATGGTCTTGAGGTGTTCTGGCCACCAGTGCCATCAGTGTCTCCCACTTGTGACCAAAGTGAACCACCAGATGTGGCCCAGGGAAACCTCTGTCTCTTGCCCCTGGGCTGCCTCACTTCAGCAGGGAGATGTCATCAGCAAAGTCATCGTGTTGATGGCGCAGGCAGCGGAGGCAGCGCCACTGGCACACCATGAGGCAGAGTGGCAGCATGAAGAGGGCGCAAATGGCCGCCATGACGTAGGCTATGGTCATGAGGGTCGACTCGTCTGTCTGTGGGATGTTGTAGCCACAGTCTTCCATGTCCGGGGTGATAAATGGGCCTTCCACCGCTGCCGTCCTGAACTCATCGTGCACTGGGGAAAGGGCAAACACAAATGGGCAGCTCTCATCATCACATAGCAGTTTGGGTCATACGACGAAAAGAACTGCCTGGCAGGCCTTGAAATGAGCCTTGAAATGAGGCTCTAGCCCCTCCTTCCTCGGAGATATTTAGGAGCAGGCCAGGAAATCCATGCTAGGTAGAAGCACGTCTCCTCCCAGGGCCTTAAGAACAACAACCCTTTCTTGTGTAACCAGGTGGCAGGAATGATACCTAAAGGTCAATCTTCTGAGTAGACCAAAAAGACACCCCACGTATGCCCAGTACACGCACCGGCTTCTGCCAATACTACTTGCAAGACCCTACCGCCATTCTGGAGGAGCCTTCAACCCCATCAGGTAGCAGCCCACAGGGTCACTGCAGGCTCAGTCTGCTGCCCAGGGATCTAGAGCTTCTCTAGGGGCTAAGGCGGCTCTGAGTCTCCAGCAGAGGTTACAACCCGGGCAGGCCTCACCACGCCAGGCAACATGGACAGAGCCCGAGCCGGGATGCTAGCTCTTACAGCGTGTTGACTCTGCCTTGAGGCAACTGTGACTACCTCCCAGACTGATGGGCCTAGGGCTCCTAACTGCCGGACAGTGAGAACACGCACAGACGAGCCCACACCCTCCTCCCTGGCTCTCTTACCATGACAAGCACTGACAGCAAAGCCAATTCGCTTTCGGGCCCGATCAAAGACGACGTAGAAGCCCTCCATGATCACAGCTCCCATCACAGTGCCCGTGGAGGACTGTGAGATGGCGAACTTGTAGCAGTCATCTTGGGACGTAGCCACGTCTTCCACTGGCCGCAGGTATTGCTAAGGACAAGCAGTCCGAGAGGGAGGGGATGTCCTCCTCGCTCCGTGCCCCCCACCCCAATCCCTGGCCTTCTAGATATCTGTGCTTAGGGGGTGCTCTTCCCTCCACCATCCCTGAGCTCCGCGGGCTTGCTTTGTGCCTCTGGACACTGCTCTCTTGTCTTCCACCTTCTGGGAAGACGTGCCTGCTCCCTGCCTCCCCGTACGAACTGTGCCCTCTTCCTGGGGACCCCACCGACTCCGTCTGGGGATGTACCTGTGGAAGGATGGTGATGCGGAAGGACTGATTGGTGACCTCGCCCATTAGGTAGAGGGAGATGACCGGGAAAATGTTCCAAGGGGTGGTGCCTGCCTGCCAGCACACCAGCTGCTCCCCCAGCCAGAACCCGTCTGGGAACTTCTCCGTCTGTGTGGTCAAGAAAGGGTAACAGTGAGGACAGCTGCCTCTTCTGCCATCTTGCTCCTCCCACTCTCATAACACTTACTGGGCCCTCTTTTTGCTTTCCTATGGAGTGTCCAAACTGGGGAAAAGCACACTGAAACCCAAGATTTAGGGGAGGAGAGCTGAAGAGTGAGGCCAAAACTCTGCACCAGGGGGCCTGTGTGATGAGCACGCCAAGGCCTGTCAAAGACTCGCTCTGAAGACATTTAATTAGAAGGATCTAAGGGTAGACAGCTTGGCTCTTGCTGAGGGCTGTGACCTTCACGGGCTTCCTCTGACACTGTATCATCTCTTGTGCCCCTGCCCTGAGTCCCACTGACCGAGGAGGCTGCCTTGATGGATTTGACGGCAGCTTCAAACACTTTCTTGGGCAAACGAAGGTTGGTGGTGCCACTGTCCACGATGCTCTTGTCGTAATTGTACTAGGATGGAGAAGAGAGGGTTAGAAGAGTCAAAAGCCTTTTTTGATGCTGGGCTCTGACTGGAATCGGAAGGGTAGATCTGACTGCTTCCTAGGGTGGCATCCTGGCTTGGCACTTCTCTTAGGATTATACCCTTGGGCAAGTTGTTCAGCCTCTGTGCCTCAGTTTCCTCACCTTTAAAATGAGGATAATAATAGCACCTACCTCAAAGAGTTATTATAAGGATGAAATGAATACATGTGGAGCGCTTAGAATGGTGCCCGGCACGTAGGGAACATTCCGTAAGTGCTAACTCTTAGTATCTTGGGTTGGGCAGACATTCTCCAAATCTTGAAAATAAAATTACCTTGTATAGTGCTTTTAACTTTTCATAGTTCTTTTATATTCTCATTAAACATACATTAAGAATCTAGGTAAGGAAGACCCAGACGGTTGAGCTGCTGTTTATTGGGTACTGCTGTGTGCCAGGCACTGGGAGAAACAATTTATTTTCTCTGTCTTCACCACAATCTCTGGAAAAGCTGCTTTTCCCTCTGCTTTGCAGATGAAGAAACTGAAACACAACCTCGTAACTCGCCCGTGGGCACATAGCCAGTAAACGGCAGAGCTAAAAACTTAGATCTTCCCAGCTCCAAAGCCAGATGCTTCCCCTGCATCATTCCACACTGCCTGGCATGAGACTTGCCCAGGGCCGCCCAGCAAGGTAGTAACTGGAGCCCAGACATGCTTTTTTTCCTTAACAGGCCATAAGCCACAAGGTCCCCGTGCAAGTGCTCTGCCTGTCCCTGTGCAAGTGCTCTGCCTGTCCCTAGCCCCCAACTTCAGGTCCTGCTGTGTTACAGTTACC
>RCUC01097368.1:0-10134 GCA_003697995.1 Taxidea taxus jeffersonii | reverse complement strand
GTTTCGGCATTTAGTTGTAAGGAACTCCCATGTTCTTACTTAATCTTGTTATTGGTTTCACAGGCATTTTTCCTTCTTACCTGGGATGTTGCTGGCTACAAATTATTGTGTCATTGTCCTGCCAAAAACATCACCCAAAAGGGATTTTCCTAGCAAACCAATATCGCAAGTAGACAAGATTATCATAATTTGAGAGCTGGCATCTTCAAACCCTCAGGGGTCTTTGTGTCAAATCTTTGTTTTTTGAGTGAAACCAGCATGAAGTGGAATTGAGAAATGCATGAGTAATTGGTACCCCCACAGAAAGTGTTGGCATGTGAAGGTTTCACGCCAAGTTGGGAGTGTGGAGGTAGATTTAAAGCAAACGTTGGTCTATGGGTCTTAGACACATTTAGTTTAGTAACAAATGCTGGTGATGAAACAGGCACTGAGTTATTCAAAAATGGTTCAGAAAAAAAAAAGTGTGTTCAAGGGAGAGAGAGAAAAGGAAGAAGGAAAAAAAGAAGAAGAAAACAACAACAAAAAAAACAGGCCAAGCAAAAAAGACAATATCAGTCCAGGGATATACTATTCAAAACACTGAAATAATAGAATCTTTTTTTTTTTTTTTGTCAGAGAGAGAGAGAGCAGGAGCGAGCAGAGGCAGACAGAGTGGTAGGCAAAGGCAGAAGGAGAAGCAGGCTCCCTGCCGAGCAAGGAGCCTGACGTGGGACTCGATCCCAGGACGCTAAGATATCATCATGACCTGAGTCGAAGGCAGCCGCTTAACCAACTGAGCCACCCAGGCATCCCTAGAATCATCTCTTATGAGAAAATGAAATTCACTTTATATGCTCAGGTGAACAAAATACGAGAAAGTGAGTTACCCCTCACTCCAGAGGAATTGAGAACAGGGCCTGACAAATTTTGTTTTGTTTTGTTTTTTAAAGGATTTGACCTTGTGCCCAACAAAGAAATTGAAGTGCCTTTTTAAGTTAAAAGGATGAGAAAAGTGTAGGCACCTGAGTGTTTGCTATGTAAGAAGACCATGGAAAATAGGAAATAAAGACCATTTCCCTGATGAAAAATGATCTGCAAAGAACGAGGCTGGCTATGTTAAGGAGATTAATGGAGGGTCTCAAAAAGCATGGGGAAAAGCTACAGAAGATCCCCAAAGATGTGTCAGAGTTACTTGACAAGGTATCACAGAAGTCTGCAGTACGTGATAGAACAGGAAAACAAGACACACACACAAAATCCCCTTCTAAGACCTAATCACTCAACTACTCTACATGTCATATCAATCCTCTTAACTATTAAGAGTCACTGTACAGCAAAAGCCTCCAGACATAGAAAACGAGATTATGTCTATTTGTTGATGCCAAGAACAGAACAAAATTACCCAAGTACCCCTACAACCTCTGCAGCGTAGGAAAGACAAAGCGATCTCCAGTGATGGCTCGGGAGTCATGCTTCAGTGGTTGTACAAACAGAACATTTGTACCTTCTGGCTGACGCACGAGGACGGTGCAGGCATGCATGCGTGCACGTGGGTGTGAGCGCGGCTCTGGGGGCGGAGGGATGGCGGTGGTGAAGCAAACTTGTAACTTGTAACGTACAAGTTTAGATGGGGCCACGAGCCCAGATTAGACTGAAGGCTTTCAGTGAGTTGCTAAGAAAACATGAAAGATAGAACTCACAATTTCTCTCAACAGTAGCACTTTGCAGTTTTCCTTCTAAATGGGAAAGAAAGAAAAAGAAGAGAGCTGTTATTAGCTAGGAGAAACAATTATCAACTTGGAGCAATTCTAATACTGTACCGAAAAACAGCATCAGAAGGATGTTACCAGCAACTGAGACAAGCTTTCCCCCTCCAGGGCATGATGCCAGTGGAGCGGAAGTGGCAGTCCCCATTACCGTGAAGTGTAGTGAGTTCCGCCAGCTCTTCCCAAGTCCAAATGCAGACAGTGAGAACATGACCTTGGTTGCTCCCTATGTTCTTGCCGTTTGCAAAAGAACCATTATATTATGGCTGTAAAAGTGCTTACAGAGTGTTGGCGGATTTCTGCCAGGGATGCATGAATATCACTTTGGGTTGCCTGGTGGGTATTCTTTAGCTCTATGAACTTGAAGCTGGCTGTTTTTAGGGCAACTGAACTTGAAGACCAAACACAGGACTTCTGGGTATAAACAGAGTTTCCATCCAAACACTGCCAGTGACCCATGGGCTCAACATTGTCGGGGTGTGGAAAATGGAGGACACAACCTATCTCGAGTCATGTTCCTGACACCTTTTTAATGGGGCTGAGTCTAGTGATAGCAAAGGAAAATAGTTAGGGAGAGTGACCACAACCCTGCTCATTATTAAGTAATGTCAAATTCAGGGACACAATTTTCTTTTGTTTCATTGTTCTAGAGACGGGTTATTATGGTTTCTCCTTTCAAAATTGACATCTAGAGAGATTAACAAGAAGTCCTCTGTTTGAGGAGTTCCTAACACCCAACACAAGTTATAGGACTGGACTGGCATTGCCCCAGGAACACTAAAGAAAGGCAGTGTTTAGAGGATTCCTCCTCTAGCTTTAAGGAAAGAGAAAGTATATGTAAATTGGGAAAACAATTCCAGGACATGGCCTTCATGTGTCTTGCATGACTACTTTAACACGGTATTCAGAAGAAATTGCAGGTGACACCTATGAATATCCACCCAGCTGTCCTTCTTCCCAGATGCTCCACACAGTTTCAGGCCCCAGCTCCCTCCATTTCTGCAGCCGCTGGAGTGTACTGTCAAGGTAGGATCATCACCACCCTCCAGGGGCCGAAACACAAGGCCATTCTTGACCTCTTGGCAGCAGTTCACAAAGGTGATTTCCCTTTTTGGCACTGTTCTCTTCTTCTTATCTTTTGTGATGCCCCTCTCATTGATTTTCTCCTATCGCTCTGAAAATTTCCTCCCCCTCTCACTCACCGTCTCAGTCTCCCTTCTGCAGACCTTTGAGAGCCATGTTGCCTGAGAGCACACCTTGGTTTTCCTCTCTCCTTACTTTAGACATGTTCCTGGTTGAAGCTCATTCACACCAAGGGCTTCAACTGCTGCTGAATGCAGATGACTCTATCTCTCTGCCTCTCTTCATGTGAAGGTCCTGTGGGCACCTCCAGTGTGGCAGGTCCATAACTGCGCTCACAGTCTGCATTTCCACACCTGCTACTTGTCAAATGCTCATATCCTCCTGCAGGAACTTCAGCCATGCTGGCCTTTTTCTCTGTTCCTCAGCCCCTTCTTACCACTGTCTCCAAGTGCTGGGGGCCTGACATCTAGTGTTGCTGGGATTCATCCATTCCTTTTTATTCCTGCTTGTCACATGGATGACTGGAATGCATCCCTCTTAAGACTGCTAAGAGCTTTCTTCCTATTCCTCCCTCATTAAAAAGAAGTTCTAGAGAGAGAAGATATAACCAGAGACATAATCTGAAGTGATCTCTAGCAAAAGCCAAAATATTTAAGCTTTATAGTAGCGTAAGTTTATTTGAATTTCACCTTCTTCTCCATGCCTTCTGTTCTAGACACGTTGGAGACAGTGTTTAAACTCCACACCCCCGAGAAAGCCTGAGTACTTTGTGAAGGTGCTTCCCATGGCCAGTGGCTTTGTGACACTCAGCTCAGGACCACCCAGCCTTTATCAGAAATGTAGTGCAACTTCTCTTCCTGCCCCTACTTTCCACCACCACCGTTTTCTTCACAATCCTGCTAGGGATATTTTTAAACTGCATATCTGATCATTGTCTCATCCTCCTGATCACAAGCCTTGGTGGCTCTTGCACCTTCTTGAAATGTTCTGTGACTCCTTAGCTCAGTGCTTGGGGATCCTCCAGCCCGGTTTTCTATCCTTGTACCACCTCCCCTCTTCACTCCAACTATGTGAAGATCTTTTGTGTTTCTGTATGGTGCAAGTTCATCCTTCATGCCTGTGTTGTCAACGTGGTATACTCACCCCTCCTGCTTTTTGTCCTTCTGATTTCTACTGGTCATTCAGCATCATTTGAAGTGTCACCACCCATGGACACTTTTATGACATTATTTTTCCATGGCATCTTTGCATGTTTATTGTTTGATTGCAGGCTTCTGTCCCCATGTTTCTGTAAGCTTATTGGAGCTTAAGGAGCCACATTTTGTTATGCCTCTATTGGAGTTTTTGAAACAGGAGATGCTCAATATATATTTTTTAAAAGAAAAAGAAAGAAAAAGAGGGAAGGATGGTGAGAGGGAGGAAGGGACAAATCCTGCCTTCCTGCCTCTCTTCTTTCCCAGTCCCACTGTCTCGCCTGTAGTTAAAGAACATGTCTACCCTTGAAACTAATTACTTAATTAATTTACAAAATACTTTATAGAACATTTATCTTAAGCCAGGCATCGTGTTGTGTGATGAAGATAAATAAGATCATCTCTGCTCAGAAGTGGTTCCACCACTTCCTTCCAGTGTGATCTTGGGTCAGTTAATAAATTCCCCTCTCTCAGTTCCCTTATTTCTAAATTTCTAAATGATACCTTCCCATAGGGTTGTCATAAGAATTAGGTACATATATAACTGCTTATGGATATTTCTTAGAACAATTGTCCCCGGATAACCATCTTTTCCTCTCTGTATCAGTCCTTTATTCATGACCTTGAGGATATGCTAAGGAACTGGGGATGGTGTAGGGGATTAAAGAAATCCATGTCCTCCCGTCACAGAAGCCATGCTCGTCTGTATATGAATCCCCCTCTGCTATGCACTAACTGTGAGTGGGAATTGGGACAAGTTACTCAATGACTCTGTTTAAGTTTCCTTTTCTTCAAGATGGGGAGAATGATAGCATAAATCTCATGTGGTTTTCAGAGAAATAAACTGGTGCTTGTATTAATATGAAAAACAGGACAGGGTCATAACAGGCACTTGGTAAGAGTGGATATTACTACCCATCCAACGACCTTCAAGTTTCTCACCAGATGTGCCTCATCATTTTTATTATTTATTGTTATTATTTTTAATTATATATCCTCTTCCTTCTCCACATGGCAGCAACCCTACCCCATGGTCTTCTCCTGGTTCTCTGTTTTCTGTGTTTAGTATCATTGCTCTCTCAATTCAATGGTTTGTTTATTTCTCTAAATCATGTTATAGGGCTATAATGAAGACATGCTGTGAGGGGAATTAATTATTATCACCTGTAACTCCTCCAGTAGTTTCTACATGAAACCTCTGTGATAATCATTGTAGTTCTTCTACAAGGGGACTTCTGGATCAGTAACCTTCTTTTCCAAGGCAGGCAGGGGTTGTGGGGGGAGGTTGGGTCTCTTTGTGCCTTCACTCACTGGAGGCATGGGGGCAGATGCTTGAAGTGCTGTGTGTTCAGTGGTATAATAGGGGGATTATAAGGCCTGGCATAGGGGCAGAGGAGAGACAGCAGCTCTGCATGTAGGGTCAGGGAGACTCCAAAGAGGAAGTGACCTTTGCCCTGGGCCTCCATTACAACCTATCGGAAAAGAGTTTACAGTGCTGATTGGTGTTGATAAAATTAAAGGAAAAGGAAAAAGCAGAGAACTCCCAGTCAGTCTGAATCATCTGACTCAGGCCAGATGTAGATCACTTGTGCCTCTGAAGAAATCTTGACAACTTAGGTCAAAGGTTCACTGTTGATGACTCAAATGGGTGTGATACCAAAAAAAGATAATCCTACTAGATCTAGGGTTCCCAGGCTCTTAGAAGGCAAGGATGCCTTTTTAACGCCTTTTTTTCTAGAAATTTCCATGTAACAGGAAATATACTTTTAGAATCAGTCAATTAAATAAATGGTTAAGAACAAGAATTGCCATGAATTCAGTATCAATTGTATGTGAATTTGCATTTTTTTCAGTGAAAATTTGCATTTTGAATTGAAGCATACATTTGAAAAGTAGTAATACATACATGCGCAAAGCACATTATTTTCTATTTCAGTTTATATGGATTCTTAGGAATCTTGTAATAACTTCAAAGTCCTCTGAGGTCCTTTTCCTATACTTTGGGGTCCATTGATCTAGATTTTAATTAGAAAGTTTCCATCGAGAGATATATTACAGAAGTTTACAATCTATAAGAATTGTATGATTTTAGTATTATAAAATATTTACTAATTTTATAGACAGGTTACTTGTTTTACAACCAACAGAAAAACTATGACCAATTAACTGGTAACTAGAATTAGAATGATAACCAATTTGATAAATTAGCATTACAGGTATAATTTGTCCCTTTCTTAAGAGCATGCCAGTGCTATTTGTCCCCACTAACGACATTTGCTTCTGTAAATCAAGAGCAAATCTCCCACCGTCTTCTGAATTTTCTTGTCTCTTGCAACAAGGTCAACACAGATGATAGATGACACGTGAGGGGAATCGCTCTGCAGGTTAGCACTGCCTGAGTGATCTGTTAGGTGTGGGATTTATAAATCAAACGGCGGGACAGTTCTGGGATGTCTGAACATCTGGCCCATGTGTGGCCTAGGAGATATTTTTGAAAGCTGACTGCTGTATAAGCTGATCCAGCCAACAACTCAAGGGATGTGGTTGGGGTTGGAGGTGGGCAGAGAAACATCTTACAACTTACAGAAATTAACCACTCTCTGACAAGAGTGATCCTAGTTTTAACTATGTCCGTGGCTCCCACACCTTCTGCTCATCTCTACACCCCCTGGTCTCCGAGTAGGTCAGTCGGATGCTCAGCCCAGTCAGTCCCAACCAAATGAGTAACGCGACGGTCCAGCTCATCTAAGGAGGACTGCTAAGGGCGCAGAGGCGCTGGGCTGCTCCCAGCCCCGGGCTGGCTTAGCCTTTTGCTGTACCCTTGTGTGGCTTCCGTAGCTGGTCCCTGGGCTCCTGCCCCGCAGGGCTCCTGGGAAGGAAGCCGTGTCCCCCGCGATTCCGCCTTCTCTTTCAAGAGGCTCAAGGTTGGTCCAGTCGGGAGCCCAGCCACCCGACCCAGGTTAAGAACCCGGCCCCTAGAGCGTTCCCGTGGCCAGAAGGTGCCCCTAGACTCAGCTCTCCTCGAGCCACGTTGCGGGTGTTGATTTATTCATCTCTACCCCTTGGTGTGGTGAAAAGCATTTAGGGAGACCTCTGCACAGCATACCTGCCTTAAAGTCATTATCAAGCAGGAAATCAGAAACAGAGGGAAATAGCCGTTGGGGTCAGGGAGGTCAGGGGCGTGGAGGGCCCCTCAGAACTCATGGTTGCTGCCCCGGAGTTCAGGAGAGGAGACCCGGGGTCTTCTACGAAAGCCTCACCATGCGGAAGCAGGCGGCTTACCCGTTGCTCAGAGGAACGCAGAGCCTTTTCTAGCCTGGGGCTATAAGGTAGATTTTTCCAGGTGGGATTTTTAAAAAATTATTGGTATTGTTATTACTGTTGTAAGAGACACTGCATGATAGAGGCATCGATAAGATTTGTTCCTAATATACAGAGTAACAGAAAAAAAAAAATTGCCCTCCAGAAGCAGGGCTGCCACAGAAATGAATCATCATCCAGGCGCCTGGGTAGCTCAGGTGGTTGAACACCCGACTCTTGATTTCGGCTCAGGTCATGATCTCAGGGTCCTGAGATGGAGCCCTGT
The DNA here is from genome assembly GCA_003697995.1 of Taxidea taxus jeffersonii. NCBI lineage: Eukaryota > Metazoa > Chordata > Mammalia > Carnivora > Mustelidae > Taxidea > Taxidea taxus. The sequence continues at coordinate 2,527 of RCUC01097368.1, read as the reverse complement.
GTTGGGCTCTGTGCAGAGGCTGCTTGAGATTCTCTCTCTCCCTCTGCCTCTCTCTCTCTCAAAAGAAAAAAAAAAAGAAAAGAAAAGGAATGAATCATCAACGAGGAGTGTCTCAGCAAATGGGGTGAAAGGGCAGTGTGACAACGTGGCTTCTGGCATTTCTTATCGGTGGAGGCTCACCAGTGGTGAAAGAGAATGGAAAGAACATATGTTCTGCTGTCATCCAGACCTGAGTTCGTAATCCACTTTTACGATTTATTAGCTTTGCCTTCTGGGGCTATTACAGAGTGTGTCTGGACCTCACCTTCCTCATCTCTAAAGTAGAGCCATTGCCTTTTATACAGGCTGAGGTGCGGGATGATTGCAATCATGCATACCACGTGCCAGAAAAAGCCCGATGGAGCTGGATTAGAGCAGAAAGGGGTTGCAACTTCTTCTGAAGCTTCTTGAGTTATTTGCATGTTAAAGTGCAGCTTCCTTCTCTTTGAACCACTTGGTTCAATGTGTATATCCGCCTGGGTGGTGAAGGCTGCAGAGGAAAAGAATCGTCTACCAAGGGAGCACAGCATCCGTCTTCCTCTTCTCAGGGGTGTGGCTGCTATAAAATCACTCCTATCCGTGCAGGCGCTCTTGGTGTAAAGCTGTGCTCCAGTCTTCGACATGGGCCTCCCATCTTTCCTCAATCTTCTCCTTTGAAATAGCCTCCACCTTTTTTACACTGTCTCCCAGCGTAGGCTGAGCAGTGGGGAATGGGAAGGCTTTAGCTCTGTTGACAGCTCAAAGGGACAGAGAGCATTAAAAGACTGGGAAGTCCAAAGGCCATGCAGACAGATTGCAGACGGCTCGCAACATGACGTTGAGGCAAGGGTTCTCAGGCAAGACTGCTCCAGTTGGATCTCAGCTCTCCCACCTGCTAGCTGCATGGTCTTGTGCAAACAACTTGCGCAAACAGTTTAATCTTCCTTCGTCTCTGCTCCTTCACCTAAAAAGGAGGAGCATAATTATGCTATCAACCTCCTAGGTTTTTCACAAGAATCAATAGAATCATAGATATGAAGGGCTTGGAACAGAGCTCAATTCATGTAGGGCATTAGAATTAGCAATGACACAAGTATGGTTTAAGATTTGTCAGCTAAGAAACGGGACCTGCCGATAATGTAGCAGTAGCAAGGCAGTGGGTATGTGGAAGGGCATCTGATCATTAGAATTAATATAAAGAGTCCACCTGTAGGCTGCAGCTGCTTTTAAAGTCTGGTGTCATGTGGGAAGTGACTTCCATGCCTTGGCAGACTTAGGAAATTGATCTTAGGGAGGTCATAGGGCAGAAAACAAAACAAAACAAAACTCAGAGATCAATTTAACTTCCCCCACACCATGGTTTATTAATCTGTTTAAAAACAGGCAGCTAGACTTGAGGGAAGGGACACATGGGGTAGGCTGACAGGATAACCAAAGTGTTCTACCTAGAATGTGGGGCATGTGAGGTTCGCGTGTTCCATCTCTCTACCCCCTCAGACTTTCCTGTGGACAGCTGATTGAGGTGTGAGCAAGGTATCCCGGGTCAGTGACAGACACTTGTTCCCTTGGAGAGACACAGGGATAATAGCTGTAGATTGTCAAAGAGCCTGTTGAATAACCATGGGTCTTGTCAGCATTTCTGGGGTTGGACAATCTGGGGACAGAATGGGTTGTCACCAAAGGGTGGCTGACTGAAGACCTCATGAATGCTGAGAGCTCGTGTGCATTTGATCTATCTTGAATACATAAATGTCTTGTATATCCAGTGTGTCATGTTTCATCCATGGGTAGAATATCTTGACTACTTAGCACTCTGATGGCTTCTGTGTATGTAGTGCCTCAGGCATCTCAGGATCTCCATGCTCCCACTCCTTCATATCTAGGTTTAATGTCATTATTCTGTTCACTCATTGCTTGTGGGGATCACCCATCCCATTTATTTTCCTGTTCCTGTTACAGGAAAGAGTTATCAAACAGTATGAACAGTGGTGGGTACGTGGAGCTTTCCTACTGGGTGGGAGGCTTAAGGAACTATTTAAAATGCATGTTTTGCAGCCTTGACAAATGGCCTCTGAGAAGATCTGGGGGTCACTCAAAGAGGTCCTGAAGTCAGAATTGTCTAAAGAGGGACCAGTCCAACATGCTACATGCAGCCCAGCACATGACAAGATTGCTCTGAACGTTTGCCAAATTAATGCATGTTTTAACTTTGCAAGCATGAGTGAATGATCCTAGATGGTGTTTCTATGGCAATTTGTAATTTGCGGTGTGACTTCATATGAAATGTCCCTTTTCATTTTCACAAAAATGCTGGGAGGCAGGTAGAACAGGATTTACGATGTCTGCTTGACAGATGGAGAATGAAAGCCCTGAAACATAACTGGCTTAAAGTTACACACAGCCAACCCCAGATGGGATAGATTCTAGAACCCAGATGTTCTGATTCCTTGGGTTCTTTGGGCCACGACTCATCCCCTTTCTCTCTGTGACCCCAGCCACAGAGCAGGGG
>RCUC01097363.1:0-10651 GCA_003697995.1 Taxidea taxus jeffersonii | reverse complement strand
GTTAATGCTTCCTTAATGTAAAAATAAAATCACCTTCTTTATAAAAGCAAACAGATAAAAAATCCCAAAGAGACCATTGAAATCTGTGACATTTGCAGTTACTGGTAACTAGATGGCTTGATTATACACAGGTAAAAAAAAAATTTTAAAAGCATTGTTTATGATCATTAATCAGAACATTAAATATGAATTCTAGATTCCCCTATGAGTAAGAAGGTAAATAAGCATTATTTGATTAAAGAAACCAGCAAGTTAAGGGTTTTTTAAAAAAGAGGTACCACAATTAAATGTCAATAAGCATCTCTTATTTTGAGAGAGCTTGCAACATCTTTGTGAATTCTTACAAACAAATGATAGTGTTTCTGAGATATAATATTTTTCTGAAACAGAAAACAGACTTAAAAATAGCACAGCAGTGTAGATAGTAATAGTAAAGCCGTTTAGGTGTGGCACTGATTTTTTTTTAACTTAATTCATAAAATGATTCTAGTGTGTACCCGCCCACCCCCATGTATTTCCACTTTCACAGAGAAAAGTCATTTATAGAAGAAAAGAGTGATGTTTCTAAGGCTTATTTCGTTCCATCAGTAGAGCCTACTTGGCTACTTCATGGGGAGCCTGCTTTGGGAATTCATCTCTTTTTCGTGTGTATTGTGTCTGTTTTCGATGTTTCATACACATGCCCAGAGGCCGTCTGGCAGCATATACACTTTTTAAAGCCAATTTGAAAAAGCAAATCATTTCCTTTCCTGATAAGACAGCTGGCTGTTGCGTACAGCCTTTTCCACTAGAAATGAGCTATGGTCACTAACTAATTCCAGAAGGTCCAAAGACTTGGCATTTGATGAGAGCAAGTTTTGATCACTATCAAGTTGGCATCAGCCCCAATAATGGGCCAACATATGAGATGCAGGGCACAGGGGTGTCATGGGAGTAACCTCAGCTGCTCTGTGTAGCTCCCCAAAGAGCCTGTGAAGATAGAACAAGGGCAACACCACCTCAGGAATGTTCTCTGAAACAAGTAGAGATAGGTCTTAGGTGTTTTTTATAGATCATTTTATAGATCTCATTTCATGTGGAACCATGAATGACTCCCTTCATGGGTAGGTGGGGCCATGTCTACAAAGCTTATCTATATATTTGCCGTAGATCTCACACCCAGTTTAATAAATAGAGCTGGTGGAGTGAAGGAATTTAAATCTAGGTAACAGGGCCTTTCCTGCAGCATGTAAATGTTTTTTAGGCTCAGGCCTACGTGCCCATGGTGAAAATAAAATCATATTGACTTGAAATAATTGAATTGTATTTTGAAAAGAAAATAAACATGTGGTCTGGGGCTTCAGCCTCTGAGGAATGTGCCTCCTCTAGTCACTCATTCCATCATCCATTCAGGAGCATATATTTCTGGAATACTTGTTTTGTAAAGCCAGGCACACATGATTACCGGTGTTAAGGGTCCAGTAATAAGATGGCACACCCTGTCTTCAAAGAGCCTGTAGTCTACTGGGGAAAATCTATTAGACCAGGTATTACAATAAATAATAATAAAGACAATCCTAGAGGATAGATAGGGTGTTTATGGGAGCACAGAGTAGGGAGATCTAATCTAGCCTAGAAGTCAGGAATGAAAGAAAAGAAAAGATTGTTCCTAGAAGAGGGACTGATAAATGTTCAGTCTCGGTGATAAGATAGACAGACTGGAGGAAATGAAAGTTCTGGAAGACTCAAATGGGTATAATGGAAGAGAGAGAATGACAAACAATGAAGAGGGGGAGACAAGTAGGGTCCAAGCAGTAGTGGGTTTTGAGAAGAGAGGCCACTGAAGGGTTCTACAACATAATAACCGGAGAAGGATGAACTAATCACCAGGACTGGCTGGAAGGATCAGGAAAGACCATGTAATGCTTGGCACGTTGGCAGCAGAAGCTTAGGTGGTTAAGTCTTTACTTTTGGGTGGTTAAGTCTTTACTAAAGAGTGGTCATGAGCCTCATGCATTCCTGCAGTACTGGTTAAAGCCACATTCACCTTTGTATGCCCATAAACTCTTTCTCCATTCCAGCATGGAGACTGGCAGATAGTAGCTGCTCAGTAAAATGTTAGGAAGCAGAATCTGGGGTATATATTAGTACTCTTGTGACTGCTGTACCAAATTACCACAGACTCCGTGGCTTAAAACAACAGAAATTTATTCTGTCACAGTTCTGGAGGCCAGACCTCCAAGATCAGCCCAAAATGAAGGTGGTGGCAGGGCTGACCTCCCACCTGAAGCTCTAGCAGAGAATTTACTCCTTGCTTCTTTGAGCTTCTGGAGTCTGCTGACATTCCTTGGTTTGTGATTGCTCGCTCCACTCTCCATTTCTGTCTTCACTTTGCCATCTTCCCTGTATGTTAGTCTTTCTCTTATAAGGACACTCATAAGAGCCTTTAGGGCTTACCCTCATTATCCAGGATAACCTTCCCATCTTAAGACTCTTAATTTAATCACACCAGCAAAGACTTTGCCATATAACATAATGTTTAAATGTTCTAGGGATTAGGAACTAGTATCCTTGGAGGGTCAGTTTGCAGCCTACTACAGTACTTACTCACAGTCCTTAACATCTTTAGTGTTGAAGAAAAAGATAAAATAGCCTTCCATGTCACAACTGTTCTAAGATTTAAGTCTTAAACTCCAATGGAAGCAACCATTCAACCTTCCTCTAAAGACAACTCTAGCACCCTATGTCTCTGTGCTGTGACACACCATGTAGGTGTTGAAAGGGTCCTGGGGAATAAGTTACCACAAAGAAGCTTGGAGTAATTTAGTGCTTACTTGTAGTGAAGTGTGTCATAAGAAATGTGAGAGAAAAGCCAATGCCATTTTGCACCTCCTACAGAGATAAAATCCAAAGGAGTTTTCTCTGTGGTCTCTCTGTGGAGGACCCTGTCCTGAAGCATTTCCTCACAGTTTAACTAGGATGGATTAAAACTTCCAATGTAGGGTTTTTGTTTGAACCACACACTCAATGCTGGGAAGGGTTCTTTTACTCAGAACAAACAAACAAAAACCGACCAAGATAAATATCTTCTGTATTCCAGGCACTGTTCTAGGTTCTAGCTCACAATTATTAGATCTCATGGAGGAAGTTCTACGCTGGGATTAAATAAAATAAATTCTAGGTGTTTTCTGGTCCTGCAGTGTATCAGTCCTACCCCAGAACATGGTCGCAGGGAAACTCTGAAGTGTTTTGGGCACTTGGCATATGCTATAATACCCAATTCTCACAGCTCTGTGAGATAATATTATCATCAACCTTTTAACAAATAATAAATTATGGCTCAAGAGTTCAGTACATTTATGAAGTCATATAGCTAATTTGGAGTGGATCTGTGATTAGAATTCAGGTGAGTCTGACCGCAATGCTCATGATTATTTTCTCGTAATGACCAGAAATAGAATTGGAGGTTGGATCCCCTTAGGTCCAATTTAGGGTTTGCCATTATACCACGTACTACAAGATCAATTCCCGAAAGAGGCCATTTCAGGATAAATAGGAGAATGCATCATTTTACCACTACATTTAAGAAGTTCATTTCCTTAAAATGCAGTAGAGTCCAAAACAGCAAATAAGTTTAGCTAAACTAGATCACAGGGCCATATATATCAAGAAAATGTCTTCATGGAATATCACTCACCTTTTGAGGCTGCTGTTGTGGAGAATAGCCATGACCTTAGACAAATATCCTTAAGGACATTGATAAGGATGACCGCCTTCCTGATTTCTTTTGTTTCAGATGAGCCATGAGAAATGTGTGCCATTCTAAGTATAATGAAATGGCTCAGTAATATTAGCAGAGCTCTGAAAACACATTTTTTCTGATTTACATGGCTTTAACATGAGTCAGAAGCACAACTACGAATAGTAAAATTGTCTTATTAAGTCAATGGTAGAGTAAATGTTCTGGACATGCCAAGGACATGGCTACTGCCTTCTCTTCAACAATCCTTGGCATCCTAAGGATGTCACACAATTTCTTCCCACAGCAAGGGACAGATTCATGCTGTTACTTTTTTTTTTTTTTTTAAGCACTCTTGGTTGAAAGCACCAACAGTGATACAACTTGGTTCATTTTGTCATTTTTTACTCCCTTGAATTACTACATAAATATTAATAGCTAAACACATTGCAAACAGGTGGAGCTCATTCTGTCTCTGGAGCGCTGCCACCGTTATGTGATATCTCAGATGGGTGACGAGATTTTCCATGTGGGGAGGGCGGTCTGTCATTCCATGCCAACCCCATTGGACACACCCTTGGCTTGGAGTTCTTTATTTCCTGTGATATCTCTATGACAGCCTTCTTGGTCTTTTAACAGTTCATTCAGTAGAGTGGGAAGGAGTAACACACTCCACTTAAGAACCACATTCACTTCACTGTGTATCTGGTTACTTTTTTTCATACAGTGGCTGCTCCTGATAAGATCATGGAAGAAAGCCCCCAATATTTAAAGGTACCTATCAGCTACGGATGAAATATTTGTTTACCACACATCCGAAAATTGGTGTATGCTTGATGACCTATTCAAACTAAGGGAGTCACAGATTTATTATGGTAGGTAATATTATGCCAGCGTCCCCTTTTTTGTCCTCTGATTTGCAAATACAGAGCTTAAACTATACATCCATTCAAAGTAAAAATGTATTATCTTATAGTTATCAATATGTAAGTGGCATGATTGTTTTCAAAGGCCTTAGGCAGGTGGGCATAATATTCATCTACCTTTACATGCTGAATTATTTTCTTCATGTATGTCTACCTCCAATGCCCAGATATATTTCAAAATGAAATACAGAAATCCGGCTGGACATAATGCTAGACATAATGACTAGGTCATTCCTCCTGTGCCAGTAGAATTATTCATTTAAAATATATGTTTTATCACGGGAAGCAAGCACATTTAGACTCGTTCTGGAATATGTTGAATGTATGTGCTTGTGTGTGACGTGCTCTGACTAGAAAATGCACGAGGCTCGGTGTACTTGAATTCCTCAATTGGTTTACAACAGATCCACGAATCTTGTTACAAAATTTTAAAAATTAGATTCATACGTCCAAATGGCCCATCTTTAAAACCTATGCATTTAGAGGAGTTTCCGATTAACCCCTGCAGTTAGGCAAAATTTAAATTTTGTAATTTCATGGAGGAAGTTTTAGTCCAATCATGAGGTGAAGTTATATTTCTGTTGTCATCTCATTGGTTATCACATGTTTAATGAAAAGCAAACTATTGAGGTAAAAGCATAGCTTTTATTTTTCCAATGTAAACATCCTTGACATTAATACTTTCGGTATCTGTTTAAAAATCTGCATTAAAATTAGTTCGTAGTCCTGTCAGATCTGTAACAGTCAGTTTTTAGGATATTTTTCCTTTTCTACTTTTGGCTTAGATTTGGCTCTGTCCCCATTTTCTCTGCCAGTTGAGCATTGTCTGGGGTATAGGGGTCCTCCTCAAGATGGGTTCCACATGTGCCTCTTAGGGAGAGAGAGCCCATACCTTCCATCCATGTACATAGGAATCTATGGCAATCTACCATATGAATCCATACACTTACATAATTCAAACCATGGTAGAATGTGTCCAGAGAAATGAAGACCCACAGATTGTGTGAGGATGGGAACATGGCTTCCATTTTCACCCAACTTTGTATATGCAGACAGTTTTGTTACAGGGAAGAGGAGCCCAGCATGACCTAGGACTTCCGGTCCTCATCAGAACCTTTCGTTCAGAGGGGTGTCTGGTCTACGGCCATACCAACCTGAATGCACCCGATCTCGTCAGAGGGGTGTCTGCCTCAGAGATCTGATCATACTCCAACAGATATTCAGGTGTATTTTAATTTTTTCATATTATCATAAATACTGTTAAACTTACCCACTCCTAAACATGAGTTGTGCAAACTCAGAGAACCCTGATCTCTTATGTCATAGTTGCCTTGTGTCCTCATGGGAACCCCTGTCAATAGGTATAATGGAGTACTGGGGCTGTTCATCGGAGAGCCTGGATGCCAGCCGGATTCTCTTGCTGGTTAGCTGGTAACTCCGATAAGTCATATTCAGGACCTCATTTTCCTCATATGTGTTTTGAGGAAGACATTGGATGGAGTCTGATGGACCCAGATTCAAATTCCTGGCCTGTCACATACTATTGTGTAGACTGGGGCAAGGTGTTTATTTTCTTGCTGCCTCAGTCTTTCCATTTGTTGGAAAATCTGTACACTGTGGAATTATTTCAATAATTAGATGAGGTTAATCAGATAAAGGGTTAGCATGAGACTTGACACGTGATAAGCATTGCAGTTGTTATCCAGAAAGGGTGATTTAGTGATAGTTCTTAAGAATTAAAGTTTTGTTTTCCTGACTTATAGTTACCCCATCATTTTCTGTTTCTCATAAGCTCAAAAAAAGTAAATATCACTCACTTGTATTAAGTGATATTATGTCCTTTTCTTCTATACCTTGATTTTGTTTCTACCATGGGCAAACCCCAAAAGGACACTTGCTAAATAAAGATGGAGCAGGGGCAAGGAGGTGTAAGGAGAGCACTGAGCAAGGGAGACAATGGTATAGGCCAAATGACCAGTCAATGAGTCTGGAGAGGTTCAACTTGAAGAAGCAGTGTGGCTCAAAGAAAACACAAGGTGATCATAGAATACATAAAAGAAGGCTTTTTGAAAGTCTCTGCTCATGTTCCCATGATGCTCAGGGGTAGGCGTGTGAGAAGTTGAGTAGGGGTTACATGAGAACAGAATTTGTCTATAAGTAACATCACTTTTAATGTCAGAACTCACCCAAAAATGAAAACATCAGATTACTTACGGGTGCACTGTTGTTCAATGGTAAGAGATTTCAGACTTGACATAAGCTCCACCAAAATAATTTGCTCTTGAAGAAAATTTTTTCCCTATATTTAACCCAAAATCTGTCTTTATATATTTTCTTTTTCACTTCAAATTTTTCACATCTATGTTTTAAATTAATGATTCAATCGACTGTTCTTTGTAATGCCATTAATGACTTTCTAATTCCTGAATCTAATAAGCAAACATTCAGTTCTTAAATATGTTACATCTGGTTTTCAGTGCATACTCAATAAATGTTATTGTTATAACATATCTTATTCTCTAAATTTGAGATTTTTCTCATAACTGACCTTGATTTTTCTTGAAACTTTCTCTGATTTCTATAAATTCATTTGTGAAATCAACATTTCAAATATCTCATTGAGTCTTTTTTTTTTTTTTTTGGATGTTCTTAGGTTCTTTTTTTCCTTGACATTGAAATATAGGTGGGCACAGCTCTTGATTCTTCTTTTTCCTGGGTTAACTTATCCCATCTCAACAAGGGTGCATGGAGAGAAGGAAATTTTAATGCCCTAGTTGCCCATTCTATGTACTGACTTAACTTTTTTCCTATGCATTTGGAATAATGCCAGCTATGTACCATCCTTGGGAGAATTGAGAAAGTGGTCATTCAAATCATTTTCTTTAATTCCTGCAGGGGCACCTGGGTGGCTCAGTTGGTTAAGCATCTACCTTCAGCTCAGGTCATGATCCCAGGGTCCTGGGATAGAGCCCCACATCGGGCTCCCTGCCTAGCATGGAGCCAGCTTCTCCCTCTCCCTCTGCCTGCTGCTCCCCTGCTTGTGCTGTCTCTCTCTGTGTCAAATAAATAAATAAAACCTTAAAAAAAAAAAAGATTTAATTCCTGCATGGAATTCAGACTGAAAAAGGGAACTCTCCAAGATCTCTCTGGCCCAGACCACTGAAGACACATTCCCAACATCTTATTAGCCATTACCTGGACAAACAGGAGCCCTTCAAACCTGGTATTTTCTCCTAAAAGCTTTCTTGTCATCTTCATGCATAAAGATAAACAACTGTTCAATCACTCGCTCCAAAAGTTCAGGAGGAATCCTGGGCTCTTTTTCTCCCTGAAACTTGAAGAGATTAGCTACTAAATATGTCTCAAATCAGTTGCCTTCTGTCTGTCCATTGGCTATGTTTAGCTCTTAAATACATTTTATTTGGACTATTATCAGAGGGAAGTAGCCCTATATCTATATTTCTTGCCACGTGCAATATCACCTAACCATCATCATCATTTTAACCTAGGCTTCAAAACTGTCAACATGATCTCTTCTGAACATAAATAAGATCTATATTCATTTGGTTCGATCTTGGCTCATTCATGGGCATGGCACACAAAGTTTTTCATTGGCCAACCCAGGGTAACTTTCCCAAGCCCCTGGGACACTCTTTCTTCTCCTTCTGCTAGACTACTTGAAATTCTTTGAATGCACAACATTTTTTTTCCCCTTCGTTTTTATGTTTGCTATTACCCTTTCCTAAATGCCATTCACCTCTTTATCTATCTGGTGAACTTGACCCTTCCATCGATATTTAATTTAAATTCACCATTCTCATTAAAATACTTTGATCCCCCAGTTGATTAGTATTGAGTAGAGTGTCTGGAACATAAAAATTCTTAATAAGTATTAAATTTGAAATTTATTATTTTTTAAATTGGGCTAAAATTGGAATATAACCTAGTTTCAGGTGTACAACAAATACACAATTGACCCTTGAACCTTGGACGGTGCTGGGTTAGGGGCATTGACAAAATCTGTGTATAACTTTCAGCTCCCCATAAACTGAATTACACTTGATCTTAGCCAAAAGGCCGGGAAGCTATCCTCCCCCAATAAACGGAACTACTAGTAACCTACTATTGACCAGAAGCCTTACCAATAACTTAAATAGTCAAACAGTCAATTAATATATATTTTGTATGTCTTAAATATTTTATGCTGTATTCTTAAAATAACATAAGAATTGCTTTAAACTTAAAAAACCATAAGGGAGAGAAAATAACTGATAATAGTATGCTGTACTCATCAAAAAAAAAAAAAATCTTTGTATAAGTGAACATGCCTGGTTCAAATCAGTGTTGTTCTAAGGTCATCTGTACTGTGGAATGATCACTACGATAAGTCTAGTAAATATTTTATTAATAACATGTGTTACACTATGATTATGTTATTGAGGATGGGATGGAGACTCAGGATATGAGGTTGTTGCAACATAATTCTAGGTGTCTCCTAAGGTTCCTTGGTTCTATGATTTATTTTCAACTGTTTAGAGTGCTGGGTGTTATAGGCAACTAATGGATCACTGAACATGACATCAAAAACTGAGGTCTACTATATGTTGGCTAATTGAATTTAAATTAAAATATATCATTAAAAAAAGACACACACACAAAGTTTTGCTGAAGTCTTTACACGCTTTGCCCCATGTTCCCACTGACCAAGTAAAATGTTAAAGTTTTCTATGTTGATCTGTGAATGCTGTCCATATTTAAATAAGCTAATTCATCATGATAAGAAAAAAAATAGGAAAATCTAATATTAATTCAATTTCTATTTCCCTTTGGTTAATATGACAAAAACACATTAAGACCTCAACAATATTTCTCAATTGACTAGACTTGAGTTCCTGGAATTAATATTGCAATCCTAACTCTAAGACTATAATGTCATATTGACATTTTAAAAAATACATCTTTTAGCTCACTGGCACTTCAATGGAATTCTTTATCCATGAAGGTTCCTCATTTATTTTGTGCCCAGTATAAGGCATATTTTATAGCATTTAAACATTAAATCACATTTTATTACTTCTCTCACCTAGCCCTAGGGTCTATTTTAGGTTCTAACAATTCTATGTCAGTGTTCTTGCCTTACCTTATGGAGGAAGAATCCTGGAAAAGAAAATCTCTATTTTTCTTTTTTTAATCAAAATGTGTCCTTAAATCTCTCTCTACCCCACCATAGTGCTCTGTGTTTTTACTTTCCTCTTTCCCTCTCCCTCTCTGCTGACATTAGCATAAAAATGTGCTACCCTAACTAAGCAGTCTGCTAACTGATAAGCTATCAAAAAATCATCTGTTATTTTTATAGCTCAAAGGCAGATGCCATTTCAAGAACTAGAGTTGAATGAGAGGGTTTGTTAGTGCTTTTTAGATTCATCATTGTAAACTTGAGGTATTTTAAAATGGAATGATTGGAGGCTTGAAATATTATCCCATGAGCAATCAAGCTTTAGAATTTTGCTAGCTTTAAATTTTTGTCTGCATAAAATCATTTCATATCACATTGTATCATAAAGAATCTTGGTTGTTGTCTAATGTTTGTATGGAAAAATCTTTCCTGCATTAAATCAGACCATTGTAATTATCCAGGAAAACTGATCAGAACATCCCCTTCTATTCCAGCAGGGGCCCCCTTTGCCCTGAGATGCTGTTCAAAGGGTCTCCGAAACAGGAAACTTGTGCTTGGTAAACAACTGTCTTCTCAGGTTGCTTTTCTGAATTGCTTTGGGCATAACAAGGGGGCACTCTTTTTAGAAGTGGGTCAGTTCCTGGTCCCAGGCCTCAAGACCTCTGAGATTGCTCTTGGAGGCTTGGATGAGAAGTCCATTTGTATAAAAGAATTTATTTAAAAACCAGGGAACTTGGCCTCCCAAGATTTATCACTGTTATAAACTGCTTTGGTGTCACAGAAGCTAGTCGCCCATTAAAATATCACCCATTTACAGAAAAAAAAAAAAAA
>RCUC01097356.1:0-10194 GCA_003697995.1 Taxidea taxus jeffersonii | reverse complement strand
TTTTTTTTTTTTTTAAATTTATTTATTTGGCAGACAGAGATCACAAGTAGGCAGAGAGGCAGGCGGAGAGAGAGGAGGAAGCAGGCTCCCCGCCGGGCAGAGAGCCCAATGCGGGGCTCGATCCCAGGACCCTGAGATCATGACCTGAGCTGAAGGCAGAGGCTTTAACCCACTGAGCCACCCAGGTGCCCCCATGATTTATTTTCTATTTGCATGGTATTTTAACAAACATTTTTTAAAAATCTCAACAAGATATTTGTTTTTCCTGAGAGTCTTCTGAGTCTCTCCCCTGTCATCCTTCTCACTCTTCTTTCTCCTTTAAGTTTTTAGTACCCCAAAGTATTTAAATGTTAAATGTAAATCAAGAAATTGGGAAATTGTTAAATGAAATTACAAAATAATTCTAACCTACTAGATAACATAGAGAATGGTGTCATATTTCCTAGTGTTGTTGCCATTAGCACTTAGAAATTGACATTTGTATTCAAAGAGAAACACATTAAATACTCATAGTGTAACACGTAGAGTTAACAAAAATCCAGTATTATACATTTTAACTTACCCTCCGCGTCTGCTAGTCCCACTCCTACTCCTGGCTGCTTTACAGGCTCTTGCCCATTTTGCCCCATCTTCCCTCTGTTTAAAAGAAAATAAAAGGTTACACATTTAGTTATGCTCTCTTAAATACAAATGAGAAGATCAAGTTCCCAAAAAACAGAGTAACATCATATATTCAGACCTGAAATAAATTACTTGAATGGCAAGTACCATAAATTGCTTGTATCATGTTAATTTTAAAATGGGGGCTTGTTTCTTTTTCTTACTTAGTCTGAATATAATACCTCAAAATTCAGTGTCTTATTTGTTGACTCATTTATCAAAGATCAGACTATCATGAAATTTTCAAATTTTGTTTGAGAATTACAGTGTTGTTTTTTTTTTTTCATTTTTAACATAAGAAGTGAGGAGAGTTTTTATGTCTTTATGTTTTGTTATGATGACTTTTATAGACCCTTTGGGAGAAGGGAAGTGTTGAATTAAATAACTTAAAAGAATAATATTGTAATAACACAGATTTTTATTTCACTTAGTGAATTTCAGATCCCGTCTGTGTTTCAACTGTGTGTAGCATATTGGCTTTTGAAGTCAGACTTCCTGGTCTCCGCCTCTGGCTTCACTATTTCATGCTATGCGTCATCTAAGGCAAATCTACTCAATCTGGTGAATCTATTTCTCCTTTTGTAATATAAAGATAGTAAGACTAGTTAGCTTTTGGGTAGGAGAAAATCACATGGAAAATTTATATACAGTACTTAACACAGTGCCTGAAACAACATAAAATTCAATAAATAGAAAATATTAATAGGTAAGTATGCACATAACGGCTTTAGAATTCAACCAGAGTCTACTCTCCTTTAGTTTCAGCCTTGAACTTTCCAGAAGGGCAAATCAATGAAGAATTCATGATACTCTGAGCACTGTGTGTTCAGAATATTGATAATGTAACAGCCCAAACTCTTCTTGTTTTTTCAATAAGAAAAAAAGCTACATGGCATAGAAAAGATTTTGGAGTTGCCTTTATACATACTTATATAAGATGTTTTAAAAGGATGAAATAAAAACACCTAAGTCTTAAACAGGGTGTTTAAACAAATGAATGCCTCAATACTATACTTTCTTTTTTTTTTTGATACTATACTTTCTAGATAATAATTCTAACACAGCAAGATTTGCTAACAATTATTTCTCACTTTCACAAAAATATTTGCTTTGCTGAATTTGCTGAGAATGTAATCATATTTCTTTCTTAAGAATCCAATCACATCTCACTTGAAAACGGCTCTAAAGATTCTCTTACCATTCTATAGAGATGGTTCTGCACATAATGAAAGAGTAGATATAAACTCAGAAATTATTTTATCTTGAAAGCCATTACATTTTTCCATTATGACAATTCTAGGTCAAAGGTTTAAATACAAATTCTTATCAAGTGTGAAGGACAAGCAAAAATGTTAGAAATCATGTATATACTTATATACATATAGACACAGTCTGCCTCAGAATATATGCCAAAAAAGCCGTGATTAAGCAATAAAAGAAACTTAAATCTGTGTAATTGCTTCAGTGAGATTCAATACAAGTGGATGATAAATTTAAAAAAAGAATTCGCTCTGCTCTGTTCCGATCAGAGAGAAAAGCTTAACAACACAGTAGCAGTCTTACCGTGACACTGTGACACTATGACACTCTGACTAGCAGAGGGAACCAAACCTCCTGACGTCCTGTTACCGAGTCAAACTCAAATGGAAAGAAAAATCATTTTAGGAGTGTTCATCTAACAGAGGAGAGTACTAAAAAATTACTCTTCTGTGTATGTCCAATTTTGACAAAATAATTATAATTTTTAGTAATAGTAAAATTTGGGTAATTTTTTATTTGACCTTGAGTCCTAGATTTTGAATTTTAATGGTGTATGGTATTCAGCTGCAGTCTTTTTTTCTAATGAAAACTGATTCTAATGTTAGATGCACAGGTAAATGTGTACAAGAGGCATTTCTAAGATCTTACAGGTACTTCTGCAGCATCGTGAAACTAAATGAAATATGAAGGAAACATGACTGGGGGTTATATGAAGGATGCAATTTTTCTGAATATCCAGGAAATAATCTTCTGCTCAGAAAATGCGGACTACACATTTTATAATTTATATTTGTTAATCAATCACCAATAGTTATTGAACTCTTGTGTTAACTTAAGCAGTAATTGTGTTAGACACAAAAGGGTATGTTAAAGAAATACCAAATATTGCTTTGGAAACAAGAATTTTCTTTGTGCTCATACAGCAAAACAATGGTGTGCCTGAGGCAGTTTTAAAAGGCTTTGAGGAAAATGGGAAAAACAAAATTGGAATGTGGTATGTATGTAAAAAAATAAGTAATCTAATTCCACTTCAGATATTCAGATACTGAGGAAATAACATGCTTTTTCTCTGGAAGCTATAACTTTATCATCAGTGTTTAATTATTTGAAATGTATGGATAAATTGGAAGGATATTAAGTGATATATGGTTAAAAAATTACAAACTCATATGATATTCACAGCCTAGTGAGAGATATGTAATGAATTTGCTGAAATTCTCTTCATACAGGATCATCAGAGAAAGAGAACTAATGAATCAGACTCCAGTCTTACTAAAAAAAAAAAAAAAAAAAAGATGGGCAGGTGATCTAATAATGTAACAGTTTAAGTAAGAAAACTGTAACTTGAAAATCATAAACACATAT
Source organism: Taxidea taxus jeffersonii (assembly GCA_003697995.1). Lineage (NCBI taxonomy): Eukaryota > Metazoa > Chordata > Mammalia > Carnivora > Mustelidae > Taxidea > Taxidea taxus. Next base: position 6,909 of record RCUC01097356.1, on the reverse strand, counting down.
TTCACTGTACAAATTCCTTTCCCCCATTATTTTGCTTTTACAAACTGAGGCATTTTCTAAATATTGGGACTACTCTGGACAATAGAAGGAAAGATTTATAAAAACCTTGACATTAAAACAAAGAGAACTAGAATTCCACTCTCAGAAATGGCTTCACTCAACATTGGAGAAAATGAAGATCCTTTAACAAGTGCCTGGATCAGGGGTCTGCAAACTCCTTAGGGAGCCAGATAGGAGATGGTGTGAATGGTCCTGAGCTCAGGTCTGTCTCTAGAGGGCAGAAGCGACATTAGGCAACACATTAGCAAATGGGTGTGCTTTCCAATAAAACTTTCTTTACGGATGCTGAAATTTCAATTTCATACAATTTTTATGTGTCATAAAATAAGATTCTTCTGTTTCCCCCCTTCCTCAAAACATTTAAAAAATGTGAAGGCTATTTTTAGCCACAGACCTTGCAAAGCTAGATTTGCCCTGACTTAGATGGTGGAGATAGGTGGCCCAATGACGCTTTTCAAAACCTGGAAAACTTGTTCCCTGGGAGGAGAAGGAAAGGTTGGAAAGTCTAGATTTTGATACTGGAGCAGACATAACCTACATATGTCTCTCGGATGCCGCTAACTTTTGCCACCAACATGAGTAAGCCCACTCTGACACATCCTAAACACAATCTGCTTCCGTTTTGCATTCGATCTGCAGTATCAGTATCTTGAGGCTTAACATATTACAAATGAATTTTATTCCAAGACTATCTACTGGGGACCCCTATATTACTTGATATTTGTTCTAGAAAATATGGAAACACTTCAAAATATTCCATTTTAATTGTGGAAAGATTACTGAAGAGTCTATATGAGGAGCCCAATGTGTTATCTATTTCAAAAATGATATATGAGCTCTTTAAATATATTTAAATCTCTCCCGATTCAAAGTAAATTAATCTAAGTTTATCTCAAACACCAATAATATTTGTGTTTGATCATTATGTGATTACTGCATCAACGGACTACTCCTGCTGAACTTAATTATCATTGTAGCAGTTTTCCTATTAAATACAGATTGCACTGATGAAATAGTCCTGGAAGTGACCAGTGTCCATCCTTAGAATTGACTAAATTAATCCAGTCTTTCCTGAACAGTCTATTTTCTATGTAGGCATAAACAGTCAAAGTGCTTTGGGGACAATGAGTCAGAACAGGATAATTATCTTGTTATTTCCTGTTAAGTGTTAAGAAAAGCTTACTCATGATGCTGTTAACTTTGTAGTGGGGAAAAAAAAAAGAAAGAAAAAAACCCACACTTACATCCTTGGAATAGGAAATAGATTAGTCTCCCCTGCGGTGCTGCTGCTTCCTTCACTGTCCACACTATACCCACTGCCAAAGCTGCTGCCCGAGGAGCCGGTGGACACGGAGCTTTCTGCAGGCCGATGATTGGTAGGCTTTGCTGCATGGTGTGGGAAGAGTCAACACCACAGTCAATCAATGAAACTCCCCTTGATCTCCAAAGGCATCATTATACATTTTCTTCATTGACATGGATAATGAAACAGCTCTAGCAAGATCTCCACATTTCTTAATCTGCCTTTCATTTTCTTTTCCTTAACCAATAGGGTGCTGTGGTAACACTAAGTATTTGATTTTTTTTTTTTTTTTTTGGACACAGAGGTAGAAAACTACAACAACAAAAAAAACAAACAGTTGTTTGAGTTAAGTAGTATGTAACCAGTCTATTACTATTGTCATTATTATTGGTTCTTTTTGTGGTTCCTTTGTACAATCTTACAGTAAGGACAAACAAATATGAATTTTGGCTATTTCATGGAGGAAGGAGTTTAGAAAGACTTGGGTAGAGAGAAATAGTGGCATAAGGGAAAATTTCTTAATTATTTTCCATATTAACCAATAATGTGTTTTTCTCCTGAGAAGTGAAGATGCAAAATACAACAGATGGTTTCAAGAAGTGATTGAAGAATTCTGTGCTTCTTTGTATGTATTTCTAACAACTCTTCCCAGCACGTTTTTAAATTTGAGGATCTTTGTTTCCCCTTCGGCATTTCTTCATTTCTGATTGGGACTTGTTTCAATAATTCCTTAAGTTTGATTGTTTTTTTTTGGATAAAACAATCCATATTTCCATAGAAACATTATAATTTTGTGTTTTCTAATACAGTAGGAGTACAGTACAATATTGTTAGTGGGGTTACAGATCGGAGGAGATTTGGGGGGGATCTTTTGATGCAGAACATGGAAGAGAAAGCAAATGTTTCATCTTCTTTTTGTGGAGAGAGGCTTCTCTAGGCAAATTTTAGAAGTTATTATTATGACTTCTGCCACATGGTTAGAATTTAAGAGCATGAGCTTTGATCATAGTGATAGGATTTGGAATCCTAGCTCATTCTGGAGTAGATCTAAACAGTATCAGCTTCTGCACTGCAAATAATGGGTTCCGTTACGGAGACCTCCACTCATAACCGTGACCATGAGGAGTGAGATAAAGCAGGAGTTCAGTTACTTTCTCTTCCTCATCTTGTGATTTTATTTGTCATACCCCCAACTTCTTCTGCATGGTTTTCCTGACATTCGCTGCTCCCTAGTGTTTTCAAGCATGCCTAGCCCCTGGTAATGAATTTTCCTTGATTTTCTTTCCAATTCTAGGCATGTTCTAGGATACAAAAATATTTCGAGTCTCTCTCTTCTATAAAATCACCCGTGTTCAATCAGGAGTTTCTAAAGCACTTGGATAGATTTACACTGTGGGTGAATCATTGATAGTCATTTAATGATTCTAAGATACCTTTTCCCTCAAGAGATGTACACAAACAAAATGACTCTTAATCTGGTGGAATTTTAATAAAACCAATATATCCAAATGAAGGGGAAAATACAGACATTGTAAGGGAAACCACTTGAGGACAGGAAATCCACCATCAGGGTAATCAGGATCAAGTCTTGCAAAGGTTTTGGCTTTTCCCCAATTCCCTACTTCTTTTAGGGACAACAGATTCTCTAAAGCCAACAGGAATTGTTATGATATCTATTGCAGTGATAGCAAGATCACTTTCTTAGAATAGAGAAATAAGGAAGAAATGTCGGTCAATAACTTAACAGGTTGGGACTAGCTATTTAGGGAAAGGTTTGAATATTGTTAAATAACCAGTCACTGATGAATTACCAGTAACCTGTAGTAGATTTGAGGAGACAGAATGATAGTTATAATGTTTGATATTTTCTATGTAAAAGAAACCCAGATGGTGTATATAGTGTTAACTTAAGGACTTTTTAAAAGAATAACTTAAAAACTATAAAGGATATAGGACTATAATATAAATTATGAACATTAATAAATTAAACTGTATGATCATAATGAGTCAGATTAGTCAACTAGTTGTAAATAAAGGAAAACTGCCACACTTTTTGATTGGCATTATGTAATCAACACTATTGTTAATATTTTTCAGGATGATATTGAATGAAACACTTAAATACCATCAACTGGAAAATCTCAATATACTATTTTCAAAAACAAACCTTAATTAATATACACTAATTTTTAAATCAATTTACTTTTACTAGAGTAAAACAATTTTCAACCAAGAGCAATCTCACAAATGCACCAAAATAGCTATTATAGCAGAGCCGTCTTATTTAAATTTCAAAATACTCAATCTTTTTGTTGTGAAATTTGATTTTACCTGATGCAATTTCTAGTTGTATTCCTCTCTTGGGAAATTTGAGATGTGTACAGAATATAAAACAATATAACAAGAAGAAAGGAACAAGGCTAGAAATAAATTTAAGGAGAGTTTTTCATCTTGAGTAGGTGAATAGAAATCTCATTTGGAAAGCCTGTACAAGTACTGTAGATTTAAATGCAAACAAATAATAATTTATAAGAAACAGAAAAAGGAAGAAAACCAAACCTAGAGACTGTACACATATATTGGAATAAGTCTAAGTCTACCTAACATATTTAGAAAACAAAATTATGTGTAAGTCTGAGTCTAAAGAAACTTCAGGCAGTTAGAAGTTAGGTGAACAATTCACATTAATCAAGATGTTTGCCATCATCTTCCCAAAACATCTGGGGCTTGACTAATCCCCCCTCCCCCCCCAATCTGGTGTGGAAGTGTAGCATACAGAGAGCCTGATGTCTGGTAGTTTCTAAAAGTGAATTCAATTAAAAATGTAGAAGAGAGGGGGCACCTGGGTGGCTCAGTGTGTTAAAGCCTCTGATTTTGTTACGGCTTTCTCTGCCCGTCACTTTCTCATATCGGAACTGTGCTTTTCCGCAAAGGCCCAGCTCGGATTGCACCTGCTTTGTTTATTTTCCTCCTCTTCCCACTCAGAAGCAAACTCTTCTGTATCCGTACTCTCCTAGCACAAGATCACAGCTCTGTTTCTGCAATGATCACTTTCTATCTTTGATTCTGGTTATCACATTGATGCTGCTGTTGAAGGCCGAGCCTGTGTTTTCGCCATGGTAGCCTTCTCAAAAGCTTATTGTGGAACTATGTTGAAGCAATATTTCATGAAATAATAATAAAATTAATAAGTCTTTCCTTTAACCACACAACTCAGACATCCAAATAATTTAGTAGATATTTAACTTTTTATCCGGCTGTGTGCATTATGCAAATCAGAAATCGCTCATTAACACCACCTGATGTGGGAGGGTTTTTTTTACCCCAGGTTTTGTCAAGAAAACTTGGGGCAATGTGATTTTTTTTTTTTTGGTAGCTTTAAAAAACAAAGATGCAACTTTAATCTGTCATACTATAGAGAAAAATGTGATCATTCAACTAGATGTTTTCTTTTCTCAATCCCTCCAAAACCAGTTTAATTGAAAGGAATATTTAATGATAACACACTAAACATGGTAGTACATAGTTTTGTGAATTAAAAAATCATAACCAGGGATATTTTATATATACATTTAAATTGGAATGACAGTGAGATATAATATGTATAGTCACACTCCAAAGGAGAAGAAAATGGTGTTCTTACAGATATTGGTGTTTGTGGAGGCTCCAGATCTGGATGTATAGGCAACTGGTGAACTCTGGTTTATATTTAAATATAAATAATATTTAAAAACAATATTATTTTAAAATAATATTTTAAACCATTAAAACTAATATGACTTTCCAGAGTCTTATGATTCCAGATTAATAATTTAAAACTATTCTAACTTTATTCTCTTTTTTTTTTCTTTATTCTCTTTTAATCAGTTTCGGAGATCATGGACCTATTATGCTTGAATATATCATGTGCCCATATACTGCACATGAGAAGTGTTTCTTTTTCGAGGAACTGAGGTCTACTTAATAATAAAATGCATTTTTGAAGCCTACACTTTTGTGTCTACTTTTTAAAAAATTCCTATTTGTACTAGCAAGTACCAACTGGGAGAAAGAATGTATCTCATTAATATATGATGGAATAAGCCCACTCACATAGAGAGGGTTACTTTACCCTAGAGGAATAAATCCTGGAGTGTTAAATCATTTCCGTCCTCAATTATTGAGGGGGCATTCCAAGTAAACACATTTTACCTTCTGTGAGGCAATTCAATCTGTTTTAAATTATTTTTTGACCTCTTTGTTTTATTCATATACAAGATGGTTAGACATCATTTTGTTTTATTACTCCACTGTGGCTAACCTTAATTAAACCTGGTAGTGTCTTTTTGACTGCACATCTGTTTTCAATCAGTTGGCTCTGTTGGTTTTTTCCCCACTCAGCCATACTTAAAAATGCAGAACTATCACTGTACCTACCACACGATGGCAGCACTGGGCTCACAGTCTGTGGAACAAACCTGTAGACTTGACTTCTATAATTGTGGAACCATGGAAATGAAAAGCTGTAAGGACTATAGAGATAGCCTGCTCCAGAACCAGCATTTCGCCTATAGAAAAACTAAGCCCTGGAAAGATTAATTGATTTGTTCTGAGCCACACACTAATTAAGGGGAGAAAGAAAATAATAACTAAAATCTGCTAGTTCCCTTTTCCATCACATCCAATTGGTTCAAAGTAAGATGGTGAGGTCTCTGCCTACCTCAGAATTCCAGGCTTGTGATGCAGAACACAGCCTTGCTGCCTGTGCTGTTCTATCGCTGGTTTAAATTCTTGGAACAGCTCAAAGATATAGCCAAATATTTTAGGAATAATTTATAATGTTGATAGTCCATCCAAATTACTTGGTTGATATAGTATTAATATTATCTTCATAGATCAAAATTAAATCAGTCAATAATTATTTTATTTCAATAGCTTAATAATGGAACTGAAGGAACTATTTTCAATATTATGTATTTATAGCATATGTGTATGTGTGTGTGTGTTTCTTTTGCTAGCTTTAACTTTAACTTAGCTGGACATTATTTTGGTGACCTTTTCTACTTTCTCCCCACTGCCTATCTTTTGCTCTATCTATTCTTATTGCTGTTGTTTCTCTGGTTGTTATTTTTGCACATGAGATTTTGCAGTTTTAACTCATCTGTTGATGGCTTTGAACGTGAACCTGAAAAGGTCACATTCTAAGGTCCATTGTTTACCAGCATTATTTGGTAGGTTTTCCCTTGAATTAGGTCCAATCACATTTTTTATGCTCCCTGTGACAGTTTAGTAGTATTAAAATGAAAAAGGACTTTAGAAATTTAACATTTTTAAAATATTACTTCAGGATATTCATTGCCTGATTTGGAAAAATTAAAGAAATCAGCCCAAAACAAAATGGCATATGTAGTTTCAATACAGCTACTTGTAGGAGTTTCCACATATTTATATTTCTAAATTACAAGTTTTTACAAATGGAAGTATTGAAAACAGCTCAGACTTCTATGTCATTTCTTTAAAATGGCGCATTACTGGTGAATATATATATATTCATATATATATATATA